>CAHIKZ030001111.1:877500-1170000 GCA_903632075.3 Acanthosepion pharaonis
GGCTTATAACTTTCAGTACCTGAAAAACCAAACTCTTGTCGTTTCATCATCAACGATCAGGTCCTGAGTTCTCTCCAGTCACGCTGATCGTTTGCACTTTAAATAAGACTCCATGTTTGAGCGCTTATATATCCACCAGGTTAAAAGGCCCACGCCACATAAAATATGTTGACCATGTTTGCCGTAGTCTCTGAATATGGAATCCAGTGAAGTCCGTAATGTCTTCAATATCAGAGGTTAGCAGTGAAGATTCAGAGAAAGTAGCGACTGTTAATTCTTTAAGTCTTCGATATCAGGTTGGCAGTGAAGATATTTTGGGAGAAAAAAACAAAATGGCTGCCTTTATACACGTCGCATTGAATATTCTGAGCTTTCTGATTGGTTTACCTTTCTATTGGTGAACTATAAAATGAGTCAGCTCATTTTGGCTAGCTCACTAGTACACACATATATCCAAAAAAAACTGTAACAGATGAAGGCACTAATAGACCCTTCGCAGAGTCCCGGGCTCTGGTAAACAACAGCGACAGATGTAGGAAAACGTCGGACAGATCAGCTCGACGGGGCCGAAACAACTCTTTCCCGGGTTAAGAACGAAAGACAAAGAAAGAAGTAATCTCAAGCTTATGCCTGACTTCATTTTGGAACTATAATATAAAATCCATTACGAAAACGGTTGGCTCATTCTATTTCTCGAAGAAACACCTGACTTTTTCAGTCATGCTTTATCTTTAGAAAAGTCAGATTAGACCAGAAACGGATTATTGCAGCCATGTCTTGGCTGGGGATACTCAGTCGTTACATTACAACTATGGTAGAGTTCTACTCATTCTACCTTCTGAAATCGCATGTCCACGGGTCGTAAGCCTGTAACAAGCCAGTCGCTGTTTCAATGGCTAATTTTCACTATTTATATTATTCGGACTATTGTCCTCATCTTTGTTGCCAGATTTATCACATCGTTTCTACCGCTGTACGCTCCGGCCTTCTTCAGGTTGTTGGAATGTCGAACTGAACTCTTTATTTCACTCGCTGAGGTAGACTGTTCTAGTTCCACATGCAATGATAACAGCAAAAATTGCAATATGAGCACTAGTAAAAATGGTTTCTTCTGTTTATTTTATTTTCAATCTGAGAATGGAAAAACACTTTATAAAATCAAAAAGAATTAAACCATTTTGATAATCTAACAGAAAACAATTATTTATTAAGATCTTACCAGATTGAAATTCTGTTCTCGTCATATTTCTGTTCAGAAGTATGATGCTTTTCTACTCTAGTGTCATCAGCTGTGTTATGGTTTCTTAGCTAAATTCGGACTGAATCACTGCAACTCCAAAGACCATTCTCTTTCGCTTAGTTTTTTTTTCTGCACACCTACCGTTATCTATGCCTTTCTTTGACTTTTTCCTTGTTTTTTCTTCGCCGCTGACCGTTGTTTATTGTTGTACAGGACGGAAGACATGCCCATCAACAGGCTACATAAAATCCAAGGACGGGATGCTCATATTAGCGAAGAAAAAAATTCTTCAGTTCTGAAACGAATATATTGGAGAATTCTTCTACGAATCAAAAGAACAACCGGCAATAAAACAGAAATACCGACGAGTCGGAAATACTAAAAACCGAAGTGGAATTTGCACTGGCCAAATTGAACAGAAAGAAAGCTGCAGGGCCAGACGGAATTGTAAAAGAGATGCTGGCAGCTTTAGATGATTTTTGGGCAGGCAAGATTACAGAAATAATAAATGAAGTCTGCAACAGTGGTGATATAACGGAGCAGATCTATTTTGATAGCACTGCCTAAGAAACAAGGCGCAAACGAATGTGAACTCCACCGAACAATCAGCCGAATGAACCACATAAAAAAACTCATCATTCGAATTCTGATGAACAGAACGCTTAGCAGAATCAGGCCAGAGATAGAACAAAAACAATGCGGGTTCGTTAAAGACACCAGAACAAGGAACACGTTATTTATGCTCATAATGTTACCAGAAAGAGCAATACAAATGCAGAAGAACGTATACCTGTGTTTTATAGACTTCGTAAACGCATTCAGCAAAGTACGCCACAAAGATCTATTAGAGCTGTTAACCACCTTGACATATTCGGGGAAGATATCAGCTGACACACTGCTGATAGCAGACACGGAGCAGAAACTACAAAACTTCCTACAGAAGGTAGCGAAGGAGATCAAGAAGGGACTAAGCATAGACTGCAAGAAGACAGAATGCATAGTCATCAGCAAAAATATGAGTCCAAAATGCAACTTACAGCAGGTACAAGAATTCTGACAGAGGATGTAAAGTGCGACACTGAGATCCGAAGATGTATTGGGGTGACCAAAAACGCATTTCAAAAACCAAAGTATTACGAGATAGGATAGTTTCGTTGGAAACAAAGAAAACTGTACTGAACTGTCCTCTTCTATGGCAGCGAATGCTGGATGATCTCCTCAAAGATGAAGAAGAGACTCGAAGCATTAGAAGTGTGACTCTACAGTAGGATGCTAAGGATAACATGGGCCGAACGTGTGAGCAACGACGAGGTTTTGGAGAGGATGGAAACCGAGGAAACTTATACTTAACATCAGGAAGAGGCAGCTGGGGCACTTAATGCGAAAAGTAGTCTTGGAAAATCTGATACTCACAAGACGGAAGGATGGAAAGAGGGACAGGGAAAAGCAGCGCGTGACATACTTAATGGGCTTTAGTAAGTGGATAGCGGAACAGGGTCTAGGAGAAATAACAAAAAGACAAAACTTATTAAGAGCTACTAGGGGCAGGAGAAGATGGAGGGCCATGGTCGCCTACGTCCTGAAGGGACAGAGCTCATAAAAAGAAGTGTGCGTATGTTTATTATAGTTTTATTATGCGCACAGTCGGGTGTAGCATAATTAACATTTTACCTAGATCATCGGCTATTAATATATAAGATTATTTTCGGATAATCCAACAACCAGTTCGCTAAGCTTTTATAATTTTAAGATTCAGTTCACGTAAACCGGTAGGAAGCTACCATTGTCTATATCCCATAGTGAAGTCTACAGGGTTAACTATATACTAAATTGGTCGGAAGGTCCTGACAAACTTAGAAAGCGGAAAGAAAACAACAAATCTTGAACTCTGTCTGGTGTAATTTTCAAGGAGTACTGCAGTTCGAGCTTGTCCCACACGGTCGCATTATCAACGCTAAATTGGATTGCCAGCAACTAGACTGTGTGTACGACAAACTAAAGAAGGAGTATCCTGCTCTGGTCAATCGACGGTTTTTGCTTCAGCAGGACAATGCGAGGCTACACACTGACAGAAGTTCAGATAGATGGACGGTGTTAAGATTTTTTCCACATCCACCATTCAGTCCCGTTGCTGCTCCGAGTGACTATGGCCTTTTCCGCTCAATGGCACACTTCCTCCGCGACCAACCATTCAACAATTGATGAAATGAAGGAAGCATGTTGTCAGGGTTTTTTTGTTTTATATATATATATATATATATATATATATATATATATATATATAGGGTTGGTGCAAAAATAATGACGTAATAATGTTGTTTTTGACGTATTTTTTAAGGTCAAAACGACATTATTACGTCATTATTTTTGCACCAACCTAAATATATATATATATATATATATATATATATATATATATATAGGATAACGATATATAAATTTTTCTACACAAAGAACAGTTTTGAAAAAGAAGATATATGACAAATTGAAAAAAAGTATGAAGTTGTTCTTAGAAAATGACGAAAGAACTTCGGTTAACAAACTACGGTGCTTTTCTTTATGAATTTCGTCTGAACATCAAGAAACTGATTAGACAACAGGAAAGCATCAGTATAAAAATTAGTAGATACAATATGTCTAGATTATTCAATGAAACATATATTTATACACACACACATATATATATATAACAAAAAGATTAAAATTATTAAGAGCTACAAGGCACCGGAAGAGGTAGAGGGCCATGATCCCTAAAGTTCTGGAGGGCTACAGCACATGAAAAAAAAGATATAATGTGTGTATGGAACAAGTTTATCTTTTTAGTAAAAGTCTTTAGAATAAGATATGTACACTTCATCGACCCTTTTCGATAATGGTGGACGCATCTTTACATACACTTCACCTTCTTCAATGAATTCATTTGCAAAAATATACTAACTACTAGGTTGCTCATAAAGTTCTAACTCACTTAGGAAACGGAAAGAAAACAACAAATCTTGATCTGTGACAGGTGGAATTTCCAAGGAGTACTGCATTTCGAGCTTGTTCCACACGGTCGCGTTATCAACGCTGAATTGTATTGCCAGCAGATAGACCGCGTCTACTAACAGACAAAAGAGGGAATATCCTGCTTTGGTCAATCGATGGGTTTTTCTTCAGCAGGTAAATTGAGATTTTTTTCTATATCCACCATTAAGTCCCGATACTGCTCCGAGTGATTATGGCCTTTCCCGCTCAATGGCACACTTCCTCCGCGACCAGAGATTCAACACTTTTGATGGAAGTGAAGGAGGCTTGTTTATTATTATTATTATTATTATTATTATTATTATTATTCAAAACTAGCGGACTGGTATCTGGGACAGATTCGGATACTGACTGATCGATGGCCGAAGATCGTCGAGAATGATGGAACTTTACTTTGAAGAATAAATATCGGTATTGCTCCATAAAATGTTGTTGTTTTCTTTCCGTTTCCTAAGTGAGTCAAGAATTTCTGGCCAACCTAATATTGGGTTGTGGTAATTTCTGATTGAGGGGGAACTAATTGTAATGGGGAATGCATCATGCTAGATAGATATGCAGATGACAGAATATCTATTTTAACAAGAGAGTTTCGAAAACTTCTATTCCTCGACTTTAACTTTTTTCTTCGAAGAATTGCCGTCATTAGAAAAATGGATTTTATTTCAATTTAATTTGCATTAACTGGATAAAATGTGATTCCCGATAAGTGCGTGATTTTTGCTCTAACTCTATCTTTCTTTAAATTAAATTTTGAATAATTTTAACAGTTTTTTTTATTTTGTTTTATCTAGATTTATATATTCATGTTTTAAACTAATCATATCCTCGTTTTTTTTTAATTACTAATTTATTAAAGCGTGATATGAAAACCTTAAAACAAATTAAGATGTAAATAAATGAATAAGTAAAATGAATAAAAAAGATAAAAAAAAACAACTGCAGTGAAATTAATTAAAATCTGATTGAGAAAAAATATACAGGCTAGACGTGTGCATAAGATTTTGCTTCGTTAATGGAGTTTTGTTGAAATAAAAGTCTATTTTTTCTGATAACGGTGATACATCGACGAATCACTTCAAAGTAGAAGCCTTTCAAATTGGATAATCATCTTTTCTCTCTCTCTCTCTCTTTCATTCCCTTGCTCACACATGCACACACTCTCACTCTCACACACACACTCACAATCACACACATTCACACTCATACACACACTCTCTCGTTTGTTTTACAAACAAGAAAAAAAACGATATATATATATATATATATATATATATATATATATATATATATATATATAGAAGCGACAGTGTTTCATGCTAGACGCAATTGTCAAGCCATCACACATACTCTATCTCTGATATTAGCACTTTATCCCCAGCACAACTTAAGACTATATTTTGCATATATATGTGACGTCGTCGGTCGCAGCGTCGACTGTGTCGTTCGATCCCGGTCGCGGCACCAATTGTGACGTCACGTGCCCCAGGTTCTGATATCCTGGTCACGGACAGCACCAGTTGTGACGTCTTTTGTCGCGGCGTCAGCTGTTCGCCCTCGCTGCTCCAAACGTGACGTTCTAACCCTTTGGTTAGATTGATACCAGCCTCGTCGTTCCTAACCTGCTTCCAACTCCTGGTTACCAGGGTAACTGCACTGATCTCCAGTCTGCCTACCCACGTTGTGAATTGATCTTAGACAGACGAGATCAAAAAGGGGTTGGGGCCGTAATGCAAGTTGAGTCTAACGGGGGTGAAATGGAGATGTTTTTACGTGCTCTATATTCAAACCTGTCAGAACTTCTCTCATTATGCTGTTCACATTCTCCGTTCCATTATCTGTTACCAATTGCACAGGGGCGCCATACCTAGGGAAGATTTCATTTATTATCAACCCAGCCACAGTTGCCTTCTTGTCTGGTACTGCAAATGCCTCAGGCCAATTTGTTAGCCAATCGGCAAAACTCACTATATAGTTGTTTCCTTGTGCAGTTTCCCCATATGGTCCTGATACATCCATACTCACCTTCTCGAAGGGAAGTTTGTACGTCTGTTTCCTCCAAGGGTGCCATTTCCTGCCTTCTGCTCTGCGACTGGCACACTACACAACTTCGAACATAGTTAGTGACTTCTCCGTACAGTTTCAAATAATAGTACATTCTTCCTATAAGATCACATGTCCTATCAATTCTCCATGTGAGCCAACCTCTCGTGGCACTGTTCTAATATCTCTGGTCTTAAACTTTTGGGCACATACAACTTGGGCTTGACTTCTTCATCCCTTCCTGAGAGATAATACAGCCTTTCCTCTATTATGGCATACTTGGTGGTCTCTCCTGCCTTTACCTTCTCTCTCAGAGCAGCTATTTCACTGTCTGCTTGCTCCTTTTCAATTCCTTCTGTCCAGTAGGATCGGTTATTATCTGGGCGTCCCCTTCTTCGTCCGATTCCAACATAGGGCGATCTTTAGCTTATTAGAGTTAATTACTCCTATTCTATAGGCTTTATCATCTACTCCCTGCTCTACTTTTACAGATCTTTCTTCCAGTTGTTTCGGTATTCTTGAGAGTAAATCTGCGCACGTGTTTTCCTTCCCTGCCAAATAATCTATCTTACAGTGGTAGCCACTTAACTTAAGTGCCCACTGTTGAATTTTCTTATTATTTGTCCACTCTGCCTGCAATAGGTACTGCAGAGGTTTGTGGTCGGTTTTTATAGTAAAGACCGCACCATTCAAATAGTAGTCCAGTTTTTGGAGAGCATACATGATGGCATATGCTTCCCTTTCTATTACTGACCATCTCTGTTGTGTCTCTGAGAGCTTATGGGAGAGGAAGTATATCGGTACTTCCTCTGGTATGCCTGGCACTGGTCCCTTCTTTATCGGGACACGGCTGGGTAAGTACTGCCCCTACACTGCTCACTGGCATCCGTGTATAATATCATGGGCTTGCTGAGGTCTGGGTACGTCAGCAGTGGGGACGGCTGTCAACTGTTCCTTTAATGTATCAAATGCCCGTTGGCAGTCCTCTGTCCACCTGAACCCTGGCAGCGTATTTCTTCGTCAGGGGCTACTAGTGGTATGGCGATTCTTGAAAATGCCGGGACGAAGCGTCAGTAGTAACCTATAACCCTATAAAACCTCTTACCTATCTCACTGTCTTAGGTTCCGGCATTTCCCTTATGACCTTTACCTTATCCAGGTCGGGTTTAATACCGTCTCCGTTTATGACAAAGCTAGTCTCTTCCTTCAGAAACTGACACTTTGACAATTTTAATTTTAAGCCGTGTTTTCTTAACCTTCCCAACACTTGTCTTAAATGGAAAAGTGTTGTTCCACTGTTTCCGAAAATATTAAGATATCGTCCAAATATGCCATGGCAAAGCTCTCGTATCCTCCTAACACTATTGACATTAGCTGTTGGAAGACTCCGGGGCATTAGCTAAACTGAATGGCATCACCCTGAACTGAAACAGTCCCAGGTGACACGCAAATGCGGCCTTCCCTTGTCAGCCTCATCAAGGGCTACCTGCCAATACCCAGACCTCAAGTCCAACGTAGAGAAGTACTTTGCCTTCCCTAATAATGCCAATATGTCATCTATCAGTGGCAATGGCACCGCCAACGGCTTCGATATAGAATTTAGTTTCTAAAATCTACACAGAAACGGTGCCCGCCATCCTTCTTACCCACTATTACTATTGAAGCTCCAAGGGGAGATCGATCTTCGATCATCCCAGGTTCCAACATCTCTTCTACTGCCTCTTCTAAAGGGGTTTTTTATGTATAGGTGTCCGGTAGGTTTTAATTTCACAGGGGGTGATCTCCGGTGTCGATTTTCATTTTGACTATGTGGGTCTGGCCTAGTTCCTTGTCTGAGTGGGCTACCACATCTCGATTGTCCCTCAACAGACGCCCCCACTCTGGTTCTAAATTGATCCGATGCTAATATATCTTCGTCTACGATTCCTTCTGTTTGCTCTACAAGTTTCCTTCGTTCCTCCTCGAATCTCACCCGATTCAGAGTCCGTAGGGGAAGCGCTCTCCCTATCTCCTCCCTCTCCTAACCTTTATAGTCTTTTTTGGGCCTGGTTCACCGTCATAATGGGCACCAATTGGCTGCCTCCACCACCGTTTCACACAGGGTTGCCTCGCTCTCTTCTAGGCCCCTTTCCTTCTACAGGGGACCAACTGCAGGGTTCCTCTCCTACCCTTTTTTCCTGACATTAACCTACCCTTTCCCGACACCGCCGTCCTAGGGGGTAGCTTTACATCTTCCTCCACCACTATTGTTATCTCTTCCTCTGGTGGGCATCCCAATGGCGTTCTCTCGCCATTCACCACCAACACAGTGGGATTAAACTCGATCTGGGCCCTCTGGCTCCGGAGCCAATCTTCTTCCAAGATTGCCTCCGCACACAGGTCGGGGGTTACGTAAAATTTTGGGTGCTTCTTACTTTCCCAATCCTCACCGGGAGCCTCACCATCCCTTTTATCTTCAGGGGGGCTCTATGTGCTTGCGTGACCTCTATGTCCGCTTCCCGTAACCTTCTCTTCCGTTTCACCCGCCTGTATGTTTCCTCTCTCATCAATGACACAGATGCTCCTGTGTCCACCAGAGCTCTCATCGCCCTACCCCCTATCTCCGCTCTACAGGATAGTTCTTTTTCTTGCGTTAGCGAAGAGAACACTTGAGCTTTTCCTCTTCCTGGGTTCCCACCCTTGGGTTAACCCAGCCATAGGCGCCGGTAGTAATAAATCACCTTCATTTTTCTCATGAGGGTGGAGTCCTGCGGCCCCTGCACCTGGGCGACCCCGGCCGGACCTCTCCCAGTCTCCCGCGGCTGATTCTGGATACAGCTTCTTTTCAGGTGTCCTGGCCTCCTGCAAAAACCAGCACCTTCTTGTCGGACAACTTGCCGCAAAGTGGCCCGCCCGACATGTCCCACATTTTTGCTCTTTTCCTTTTCAACTGGGTTAGCCTTTGTGTCTACTCCCGGGGGCACCGTCCTCTACCAAACGGTTCGCCCGACCACTGGTTCAAGCTTTTATTTCTCTTCTTTTAACTGGGCCACCCTCCCTCTTAATTCGGGGTGGCCCGCTGGCTTTTTCCCTGGGCCGGTCTCTTTGGGCTCAGCCTTCTTCTTTAATATCGGTGGGGCACCTTCCTCAGCCCGCACCACTTCGCCAGGTGTCCTTTCTTACCACACCTGGTGCACCTGTCACGATCGAAGTCTGGGGGCAACCCACTTCGTCGGACATTCCGCCGCCCTGTGGTCCTCATGCCCCACAGGTCCAGCAGACTCCAGCCCGTATCGACCCGGCGTGGGCTTATAAAAAGCCATGCCTGGTCGACCATGCCCCTCTATTGGGGTCTTCTCCCCATACTTCAGCCTGATCTGCTTCTTTTAACCTTCTGATTCCACGCAGGGGGATCTTCCGCCTACCCCCTTCTTCCGGCCTCCTGACTTAGTATCTGTTTCCTTACCACCTCTTCACTTTTTCCCATACGCCCTGGCTCTCCTTGGCCAGCTCTATTTGCCGACAGTCTCAGCGGTCCTCTTTTAGCACGTCGTGACAACACGCTCGTCACTTAGCGCCTCCACATACAGGTCCGCTAGTTGAGCCTGCATGACCGCATTGTCTCCTGACCACTTCGGGAAGGCCAATGATGACAGCTTCCTGCTCGGGCCCCAATTCTCCCGGGGTTTCGTCGCTGCTGTATGTGTTTTTAGGAGGGCCCTCATGGCCTCTATATAGCCGTGCCCTCGTCGGCAATTCCTTGGTCAATAGTCCCTTAAGCTTTCCCAAGATAAGTGGGTTGACTCTCAAAGAGCTCCTTCATGAATTCAGACGCTTTTTCCTTTTTGTGGCATCGTATGCCAAATACAGGGTTTCGTGGTCTGAAAGTTCGTAAATAACTCGGCTCTTCTCCAGGATTGCCAGCCAGTTTTGAAATCTTTCCCACTGCCGTCAAATGCTGGGACCCTCGGTCCACCTAACAGCCTTCTTAGGTCAGCTGACAACCCTTGTCTTACTCCCTCTTTATCCCCACTGCTCCATCTGAATCATAGTCCGACATATTTAAAGAGAAAGACAATCTATGCAGCAAACAATCGAGGTTGGGAAATAAAATAAAGTGTCCTACCTTACAGACGATTCTGTTCTCGTTCCTCTCGGTCCCGGGTCGTTTTGAGTCCTATTCGAAATTTCTCAGCAACAAAGGTCGATCGATGTGACGTGACGTGGCTGTCTCAGGGTTGATCCTTTGGTCACGACACCAGTTGTGACGTGACGTGGCTGCCCTAGGGTCAGTCCTTTGGTCACGGCACCAGTTGTGACGTCGTCCCCCGGTCGCAGCGTCGACTGTGTCGTTCGATCCCGGTCGCGGCGCCAATTGTGACGTCACGTGCTCCCCAGGTTCTGATATCCTGGTCACGGCACCAGTTGTGACGTCGTCCCCGGTCGCAGCGTCGACTATGTCGTTCGATCCCGGTCGCGGCGCCAACCACGTCACGTGCTCCCCAGGCTCTGATATCCTGGTCTGGACAGCACCAGTTGTGACGTCTTTGCCGCGGCGTCAGCTGTTCGCTCCTCGCTGCTCCAAACGTGACGTTTCTAACCCTTTGGTTAGATTGATACCAGCCTCGTCGTTCCCCAACCCGCTTCCAACGCCTGGTTACCAGGGTAACTGCACTGATCTTCAGTCTGCCTACCCACGCGTTGTGAATTGATCTTAGACAGACGAGATCAAACAGGGTTGGGGCCGTAATGCAAGTTGAGTCTAACGGGGGTGATAACACAATTATGTATAAAAGAAAATAAAATAAAACTCACAAGGTCCAACGTATCAAGAAAAAGGTAACAAACTTTTATGTCTAATTGCTCAGTACATAGGACTATGTCTACTCCCCGACCCGTTCTGTGGATTGTGGCACGACGCTTTTACTCAGGCAACTTTAAGGCTTCAAGTTGTCTGCTCTAAGAAATTTTGTGTTTCTGTGTGTCTTTGGACGAAAGTCGAAAAACTTATTTCTGTGGTCTGATTCTAAGTCGCTCTTCAAACTACTTTGTTCTTGGTTGAAGAAGTCCCAGAAGTGTGCGTGAATCTTGGTCAGCTATCTTGACGCGGTTTCAACACTGGGCGCTCATCTCTGCTTGTCGTCCACGGCTCAAAACTCTTTTCGCCGTCCGCTGCTCAAACTCTAACTTCTCTCCAGGAGTCTGAATTACTGGTCACTCATCTCCGCCGTCGGTGCGCGAATTAACTTCTTCTCTTCTGCTTGGGTCGAACGAACTTCTTCACTTAGGGCCAAACGAACTGGCCTCTCTTGCCCCGCAAAGGCGCGAACGAACCTGGCCCGCCGTCCGCAGCTCAAACTCAAACTGATTTCTGTCGGTTGGGGTCCCCTTTTTATTGACGCAGTCAAAACTGGGGTGGGTCTGTCGGCGCCAGGGTTTTTCGATAATTCCAAATACGTATCCACCCTTCTTATTTCTGGTTAGGATTTCCATTTTCGTAACTCTTCTCACTCCCACTTCCTCATTGTGCATCTGAGGGCGTATACCCGCTTCCCCTTCTTCGTATCGGCTCTTAAACTTCCACTTCTGACAAGGGCGTCGACCGATTCTCCTCGTGCGTCACGTGACCGCTCTCGGCCAATGAGGTCCTGGTCGGTATCTTTCCTCCTCCTTCGTGTGTCATGACCGCTTTCGGCCAATGAGGTCCTGGTCGGTATCTTTCCTCCTCCTCCTTCGTGTGTCATGTGATCTTATTTGCCAATGACGTCTTTAGTCAGGTGTGGACAATCCGTGGCTTTGTTTTGGGGGAAAGAAACACCTTTAAAAAAACAAAAATATTAATTTAAATCGCCCTTATCATTAGCGACTGCGATGACACCTTCGGCTTTTTAACACGTGGTATTTGTCAAACAGTTTATCGCTAGTGGATATGACCTAAGAAAGGGATTTTCAGACCTGTTGGCGTTTTTTTTGAACGAAATAAAATATTTCATTTTCCTCCGGCCGAAGGTCCGATAATAAAAATCTTTATTATCTCCAAAAAAAATTTTCAGCGACATCATCTTGTGTGGCTTTTTCCAATTCTGGAGATTGTCTGGGTTTTCGTTTGGTTTTTTCGTAATGGTTTTGCCTTTCATATCCTTAGATACACTTCCCCACCCACTTAGACTTTTACTATCATCCCATGGACACACTTTCCACTTGTTACTTATCAATATTTTTCATTGTCCTAAACTTCGTTTCTTCAACCAATTGATAACAACTTCCATTTTCCCCAGATCTCGGTAAGATGCTTGACCTGGATATTTTTCGACACCTGTTATCTGTCAGCCGAGCGTGTGTGTGCTCGCCTATGACCTGTTTTTCGTATTATTTTTCTTTCTTTTCTTCTTCGTTTTTCTCTTTCCTTCTTTCAGATCGCTTGAACGTAAAGAAAGAATTATTCTTAAAACCCGAAATATTTTCGGACCTAAATAATTATTAAATGGTTGATAAACCGTAAAAAAAACAAATCATATATCTATGAATATTTCTTTCAAATCGTCAGGATGCATGGTGCCATATATATATATATATATATATATATATATATACATAAATATAAAAGTGAACAGGCCGCCTGACGATTGCGACAAGCATGAAACAGCCTAGCATGAAACAGCCTGCTGCCTCTGAGTGTTGACTTCAATGATCACTTTTATATTTATGTTTATAGATAGATAGATAGATAGATAGATAGAATGAGAGATATGCCCTGACAATTAGCAAAAACAGACTGTCGCCTCTGGCTGTGAATTTATATCCTCCCCTTGATAGTGAGCACTTTAACCTAGAAATATATCCTTAAAACTATATTTTATATATATATATATATATATATATATATATATATATATATATATGTTTGAATAAAAGACAGACCAGGGTTAGATTCCATGTAATAAGCTATTTCCCATAACCCCTTTAACAGGGTTCTGGATCATCAGACTTTACTTCCAAAAGCTGAAATGAAGAATGAAAAAGAAATTCACACGTTTTTGAACCTCATCAAGTATACGCAAAGATAACGAAGTGAGGAAGTGAGGTGGGAGAGGATATGAGTGTGTCATATGTATCATTTTTGTTTCTATTTTAACCCCAGTGTGTCGGCTGGATGTTGCTCAAATCTAACGCGTCTCGTCTCTAGATAAAAGGTGGTTGAGGGTGAGCGATAAGGACTTACATTAAGGAAGACGTTACAACAACCCAATAAATTACGACAGGTTTCTTATTCAAATTCTTAGACGCTGTCAGTTCGCGTTACTTTAACGTACATATTTGGGAGTTAGTTTTGATAAATATCTAAATGTTAAAACAATGAAGAAAATTAATTTGAAATTCAATTGGGTTTTTGGGTATTTTCTATGAAGCAGTCGATTGAAAATCCATAGACAGAACATTGAAAGAGTAATCCAATTTATATTTAGTACTTTTCCACTAAACTTTTTATCTTTTAGCTTGTTAGGAAGGATTTCTTCGTTTGATTTTTTGTTCATTAAGCAAACTCGTGATTGTTTTGATTTGATTGCTAAACCTATTGTTTTTATATAGTAACTAGTTATCAACAAAGTATCTTCTATTTAAATAATTTTATTTTCATTAATAGTAGTACTTCAACTTAAATTAAAACACAATCTAAACTTCTTCAAATATTAGATCATCTACTTGAGTAAATAGAGGAGAAGGTTTATGTCACCAATAAATGAAATTTTCTTTTAACATGTTTTAAACCCCTTATTTTTTATTAAAGATTTGTCAGAGAATAAGTTATGGAGTAAATAAAGATATTCTATACTTACATATCAATATATACACACAAGGACATCTGTATATCCATATATATACCATACGCACACATATATTTTTTTTATTTTTTGTGTCATCTGATTTTCAATTTGTAGATAATTATGTTAATTCGCACTCATATATATCTCACGTGCATTCGACTTTTAAAATAACGTTACTATAATTTGTGGCGTTCCAAATTCAAAGCCAAACGACGCGCCCATCCGAAGTTTCAAGAAATTAATGGAAACCTAGCCATTTTGAATAATATTGCTTCATGTATGTAAGTGTATCATAATTCTAGTTTGTTTATATGGGATTCAGATGATAATGTATATCCTTCAAAACATAAGTTGCATCTGTCTCTGAAGTTTTGTGTAATTGGCTCTGATATTGCCCACTTGTGCATAGTAGTAGTAGTAGTAGTAGTTATTATGTTCATTGATTTTTCGTAGCCGATATCCCCATGTTCACCTTTTTTTTAATATATATATATATATATTTGTTTTAGATATTTAAGAATAAATTCAATACAGATTGGCTGTATTTCGTAGAAAATGTAATATAACTTTCCCAGCCAGAGTGTGAATGTGTTTAAGTTTAAGAAGAAGAAGAAGAAGAAGAAGAAATATTGGCGTATTTACTAGTAGGCTCTAGAAGGTTTTCTAACATGTTTATTTTTTTCTTTGAAAGAATTATGTTCATTTTTTTTTTTTTATTTATTAGATAAAAGGCATCTGACTTTAAAAATAAGCATTAGTTCCAAATTCAAATTCAACGACGCGCCCATCCGAAGTTTCAAGAAACACGGAACCCAGTTTGAATCATTGTTCAACGGCAAATCTAGTTTGTTTATATGGGATTCAGATGATAGTGTATATTTTGAATCAGATGTAGTAGTAGTAGGTTATTATGTTCATTGATTTTTTCATAAATCATTTGGGAACATTATTTTATACTTTGTTTTAGAGTCTTAAGAATAAATACGTGCTTTTATAACTTCCTGATAGTATGTTCGACATAAAACTTTTTTATTTAGGGAATTTTTTAATTTATTCGATAAGCACTGGCATCTGAATTTGTGCTGGGTTCATTTTTCTTGCTAATTATATGAAGAAGTCATATAATTAGGAAGAAAAATGTGGTTCTAGAGAAGGATGCCATGGGCCGAACACCGTCCTGTGTAAGATGATAAACTACATCCGGCAGCAAGGTCTCTGATCAGGAGGTTTTGAAGAACGTGGAACTACCTCTTAATTGTTAGTGTTCCCAGGTCTATCCTGACCCGGGGTGCTAGCACCTGTGAGGGTCCCATCTATGGATAAATAGTTAATCCACCAAATTAGGGACAAAACACTATGAAAATGTAAAACTGGTTTTAAAACCACCAATAAATTTTATTGAGGAAAAATTATTACCAGCAATACATTTTTGAAGAAAATACATATTACCAGCAATACATTTTTGAAGAAAATACATATTACCAGCAATACATTTCTGGAGAAACAAAAAACATATGAGGAGTAATACATCTTTGAAAAAAAATATTACTGGCAATAAAAATCTTGTCGGTATTAAATAATTCATTACAGTTGATATGCCATAAAACAAAACAAAAAAAAATGGTCCGAACACGTGAGTAACGATGAAGTTTCGGAGAATAGAAACAAATAGGAAACATACTTAACAGCACGAAGAGTTATTTTCTGATGAGGAAGGAGGGTTTGGAAAATCTGATCCTCACAGGTCGGATAGAGGGAAAGAAGAACAGGGGAAAGCAACGCGTGACATACTTACTGGGCTTGAGCAAGTGGGTGGTAGAACAGGGTCTGGGAGAAATAACAAAAAAGCAGAACTTATTAAGATCTACAAGGGTCAGGAGGATGTGGAGGACCATGATCGCCTATATCCTGAAAGAAAAAAGGCACATGACAGAAAGCAAAGTGGTAAAGATCTTAGTATTTATTTACAAATTTTGTAGAAAGTGTTAGAATGTAGGATTTTGAATTTCGTAGTGTTATAATTAGAAATCCTATTAGTGTTCCTTATGGTTTTCATTGATATGTGGATTTTGTAAGCATGTTTTCTAGCTTTGAGGATGAAAAGATGTAGGCAATGAAGAAGTATAAATGTGTTCTCAATATATTTCTCTTCTTCACTGTTCTAGACTATGTGCTAAGTGCTCTTAACTAGAATCCTTATTTAATCCTGATTTTATTTCTGGATTTTGGTGGAAATAGAAATTAATTGGGCCTTTTTTGTTAGTGTGTTAAAGATAGATCATAAAATCTTATTTGTTATTGTTACGTCTTAATAAGATGTTGAGGAAAAGGTAGAGATTTGTTTCTTTCAAATTCATAGATAGATAGATAGATAGATAGATAGATATGAACAGACTGAGATAGATAGATAGATAGATAGATAGATATGAACAGACTGAGATAGATAGATAGATAGATAGATAGATAGATAGATAGATAGATAGATATCAACAGACTGACACAGATATGAACAGACTGAGATAGATAGATAGATAGATAGATAGATAGATAGATAGATAGATAGATTGATTGTGATTTTGAGAGAAATCCAAAACAGTGCCTAGCCAGATCTTAAATAGCAAACTTAAGAAAGAACACGAACTTATGTTGGTTAGATGTTAATAACATTATCACAGATTCCTTATATCCTTAAATGTGTTGTGCAATATCCCACCCAGTCGAAAATTCGTGGGCAGAATCCCCTGGACAGACACCGACACTTGTAAGAGCAAATGCAGAAGGCACTCAATTAATTAAAGTTAGGTTGGCTGAGAAATCTCCGAAAAACGCTGATCTAATCAAATTCACATTAATTTTCTACAATAAATTCTTTATTCATAAATCCTATTTACTTCTTGCCAAAAAAGTATGTAACTCTGCACGCGATGCAAGTATTGTATATAAATTAAATTAAATCCGATAAATTGAACTGAATTAGTAGAAATTAAATCAATTTATTAGATTCAATAAATTCTATTAATCATTGGTTACTTGGGACAGTTGAAAAAATATATAACTGCTTGCTTTTACGGTGTTACTGCGTTTACACCGTTCTCGAAGACAGCTAATAAGATACCGAACGCGTTATAAATTCAATTTCAGACATAAATTATACATATAATCGCCATATTCTGTCAATAATGCTTCCTCTAATTTTTGAAAAGTGACAATATCTTTCTTCCTGAGTTTTAATGAATGTCCTTAATATTATTCCTAATGTACTGCTTCCACATCAGATCTGGTGCTCCTGCTATATATTTAGAGATTCTTGAAGAATCTGCAATGTTATTGGTCTTGACCTGGCAGCTCTCCTTCAGTCAGTTTCCCACCGCCTAAATATAGCGTCTTTGCACCTTTTCGATAAACACTTTCATGGTAATTGTTCGGATGAACTTTCAACTATGAATGATTGTCTAGTCCCGCATTAATTACGTCCAGTTAAAAATTAAGGGTTGTGGTGTGTTTTAGTACTAACATTATTTTGTTTAGTTTCTGGTATATAAATTGTATTCATTGTAAATATTCATTGGGTTTTCATTTTTAAATGTTGTTATTTTTATTCCTCCGCCAAAAAATACTGTACATATGGAACTAGTTAGGACTACATAGAGACTTGAAGGTATTATGGTGACTGTAGTAAGATTGGTAAGTAAGAATATGTTGTTTTGGTGTAAGGAATACTGTGGTATGTTTATGGCTAGCTAAGTTTAAGATGATAGATTGAAATTCCCCTGTCACCCATTTTGGCCTTGTGCCACATTTTTGTATTTTTCAAAATAAATATTACTTTCCACTATGGTGCCGAGACTATATGAATTTAAGCGCGGTACAAGATTGGCGGTTAGGTCTCATCATTTTACACTTGAAATAGCTAGTAAGTTCTATACTAACAGTTTCTTCTCGCTTGTGGAACTCTCTTCCGGCTTCTTGCATCCCAGTCAACTTTGATCTTCAAAAATTTAAATGCAAAGTCAATCGTTATTTAGTGTCTTCTTAATTCTTGCTCTTTTAATATCGCTCCACTGAATATTATTCTCATATTCCGTAACACTCAGTAACCCGTTGCGTCATAGTGACTTTATTGCTTTGCTTGAAGTAAAATGATTTTTAAAAAAAGTAAACTTATTATCATTTTTATCTCACACATAGGAGCGTATCATCTTAAAATAGTTTAATACACTAAAATTTACAATATATAATTATTAAATTATAATAATGAATCTGTAATAATATTATAACGGTTGTAAACGGGAACTAAGGAAACGGAAGCATCGTCTCAGCTATTGTTCAGACACGGAAGTACGCTGTCGGCCATGTTGTTTATTGTAAATAAAAGTGCTGGAGAGATTTGCTTCAGCGGACAGAAGGCTTAAACAGAAACTGCGTTGGCGCTGTTACTACAGCCCACCTTACTAAGTTGGGACAATATATTATTATTTGTATAATATTATATTTTATATAATAACAATGATAATGTTATAGTCCCCACCGTTGCTGAAGTCGTTTCATCTTTCGATGTTCTTTAACTGGCTGCAAATATACCTGCCTGAAATGTTTGTGAATGTGGAGTTATTAGTTACATTATTTAACTTAAAAGGAGTGAAAGAATCAGCACATATGCTAGGTTATGAGGACCTTTAGAAGACCTAGCCTAAAAGTAAATTTACTTCCTGGGCCTTTTCTATATATACTTTCACGGTAATTGTTTGAATAAGTTCTTCGCTGTGGTACTTTACAGTCTAGTTTAGTACTGCGCTTACCTTCAAAATATAAGCGCAGTACGAGACTGGCGTCAAAATCTCATCAATTTACAGTTGAGGTGGCTAGATGTAACCATAAATTCTTTGCTAATGGTTTCTTTTCTCCCACTTCTCTTTTGTGGAACTCTCTTGCGGTTCCATACTTTCTAGCCAACTTTAATCTTCAAAAATGTAAATGCAATGTCAATCGTTATCTACTCTAGTCCTGATTACTCTTTGTGTTCCTGCTCATTAACAATTTTTCTGTCTCTAATTCTTCCACACCCAGTAACCAATTGTATCTTAGTGGATTAACTGACTTGCGTGGGGTGGACTCGATTTTTTAAAAAACATATGGGAGCCGCTAATAAAGAATAAAAAGGCAAATGACATTAAGTGTTCAACGGCAGCAGCAGCAGTCAAATCATGGGGAGCCGCAGCAGTTAAAACATGACAGCCAGCAGCAGCAGTTGCAAATTAATCAGCAACCAGGTAAGGTTTAAGCCTCTAAGTTTGCTTGATATACACCCGAGGCTGATCGGAGAGCGAAATAGGCCAAAACGTTGTAACGACAACAAAGATAAGGACAATAGTGCTAATATAAATAGTAAAAATAATAATAATCCCAGGAAAAAATAATATAAATAATAATAATAATCCCAGGAATTCATGTCAGACAAAAAAATATAGTATTGGGTTTTACTTAACCAAAGCCAGAGGAATTTTATAGATTGAAATCATCATCACAGACAGATTCTGTAGATCAGGGGTTCCTAAACTTTTGATGATTCCAGACCCCAAATGAATTGTCCAATATAGTCCCATACCCTCTTCACTTGACTGTCAAAATAATTATCCTCAATCCTATTATTTGCCAGTATGTCTTCCAAATATTTCAATCGCTTGAATTTACTGTACTTTAGATATGTAGGAATAGAACATGAATAAAAAACCATAAGGATTTTATTATATTTTTTTACTAAAAGCAAAATAAAGTTATAATTCAGTTTTATTACACAAGAAAAAGGAAGAGAACATAAATATGCAAAGTCTTTTTAGTATCTCGACTACATAAAACAGATTTTTACTAATCTAGTGAGATATTTGCTGTTGTTTTTTGTGCAATCAAGCATGGAATCATTGGTACAGTTACTGACAAAGCTACTCGAATGTCATCTGAG
Organism: Acanthosepion pharaonis; assembly: GCA_903632075.3. NCBI lineage: Eukaryota > Metazoa > Mollusca > Cephalopoda > Sepiida > Sepiidae > Acanthosepion > Acanthosepion pharaonis. The sequence goes on from CAHIKZ030001111.1 coordinate 897,572, forward strand.
ACATCAAGTCGATTTCTCCATTTTGATTTCAGATTTAATAATGCAGAGAATCTGTTTTCAGAGATATGGTTAATGAAGGGAACCAAAATATGCTTTGCCCCTAATTGCCAAACTTGGGTAGCAAGTTTGTTCACACACCAAAACAGCTTGACATCCATCCCAGCCATTTCGAAACCCCCAGCATTTGGTTCCCATATCCACAAGGTGTATGGATACCTCCGGTATCCATACACCCCTGCTGATCGTGGTCTTGTATCCAACATTTTTGAAAATCAACAGCCATTTCTTCCCAGATTAGAATCTACTGCAACACAATTTGTACGCTTTATGAATGAAATTAAAAAACAAAATCCATGTCTTTTAATCAAACAGAAGGAGATCGTATAACACCTGTCAGGTGACAATCTACATTAGGTGGGTGATTTTTTATAACTGAGATCATGATTGAACTCTTCACAAAAAGTCTAGAATGCTAGAATTGCAACGGAATAGACAACACTAACCAATATGGATGGCATCTGAAAAAATAAAGCCTGAACAAGCTAATCTTTAGGTCAACGATATAAAAACCTCTTATACGAATTAAGAATTTACATAATTCGGACTATTGTCATCTTTATTGTCATATTGTCGACGTTTCGGCCGTTGTACGCTCCGGGCTTCTTCAGGTGATATTCATTGGTACTGCTAACCCTTTATTTCACCCACCGGAACAAACTGGTCTAACTTTCGTGTCATACCTTTTCTGGATATCTAAATTTCAGTTATTTCCCTTTTAGTAACTCAGCTCTCCAAGTTTTGTTCACCTCCCCCGTGGCCAGGTTTTGAACTCACAAATCCTTGGGTCATGTCACTAGATTACTCAAACAACGCTTTTATCTGGGCCACCATTTTTCGCAGGAACGTCGGGAATATGACAATAAAGATGCGGACAATAGTCCGAACAATGTAAATAATGTAAATAGTTAAAGTACCCCATCTCAGAAATATAAACACGAATTAAGAAGACGGTGAGTAATATAATCACCTGGAAAGAACCTTCTAAATGGTTCATTCGACTATTAAGAGCAACGCTAAATGTCTTCTCTCTTTACTTTCTTGGGTGAAATGCTTAACATATATATATATATATAGTATATATATATATATATATATATATATATATATATATATATATATATATATATATATATATATTATGTCCGTGTATTCATTTAATATATTGTAATGTAATTGTCATCTTTGATGATGGCCTAATTAAGCCGAAAGCCCATATAGGATTATAAACATGTATCAATATTGTGGTTTTCTTTTTTCGTCTTTTAATGATAATATTAAACATCAGACTATGAAAAATTTGCATAAAATAGACAAAACTTGTCTATATTATTTAATGAAACATGCACCAATACATATATATATATATATATATATATATATATATATATATATATATATATATATATTCTCATATATATATATATATATATATATATATATATATATATATATATATATATATATATATATATATATATATATATATATATATATATATATATATATATATATATATAAATGCAAGTAGTTAAAATGTCACAATTTTATTTTAATTTCGTGCATGCGTTGTTTGTTTTTGTTTTATTAACTCCACAGAATAATAGATTCAGTTAGGGACTGCCTGTTTTAAAAAAAACACCATCACTGCAAATCCTTTGGCCAGAATTTGAAAGTGGCATGCTTTTTACTGTTTGGCATTCTCACCAAACCTCCAATACGAACATTTCAGAGTGTGCGTATGTCAATCTGAGGACACTGAAGATGATTCAGAAAGAGTTGGATGAGCTAATGGTGATTACGAAGGTACTGCAGCTCGGAAAACCCTCTGCTCGTTCTCATAAGAAAAGAACTTCCGAATTTGATGGTGAGATTCAGACCATGATTGACAACGATGCCTCCAAGCTAATCAGGCTCAAAACCAGGGACACAGGAGTTTCTGAGATTCTTATCAGGAAGGCAGTGTATGGAGACATTCGGTAGTTATCATATAATATGAGAAAGGGCCATTTTTATCCCAAGGCCAAGATATGAAGGACAAGTGGAAAAGCCACGCTACGAAGCTTTTGAAAAACCTCAAACATCCCCTTTAACCGAACATGCTTTGATATTTCTCAGAAGAAAAACATTTTTGCCGGGACAAAATTCTGAATATACAGAGTGAACGTTGGCTTGCTGTAAACCCAAAAGATGTATCGAGAGTGATCAAAACTAAATATCCAGTCAACACATGGTTTTTGGAGTGATCACTAATGATAATGACGTTATGCCTCCATTTATCTTCCCACAGGTCCTCAAACACAGCACGGAGGGCTGCATCAGGCGGTTGATGAGGTAGTGCTGCTCTAGGTCAAGTGGGTGGCGCTGGAAAGACCCTATGTTGGGCAACAGGAATTTCCACCATATCATGAATATCAGACAATTTAGAGTTACAAATGAAAGGAAGTTGTGGAATGTTATGACCGCCAAATTCCTGAAGGACATGATTCATAGACAAAGAATATATGATGTATAAATTCTATATATCACACAAGTAGTGGGTAACTGAACGAAAAACTCCGATGTTGTCCATTTCATCTTTCAAAATGACGTCTTTAGACGAAATAGTGGGATATAGCCTGATGTGGTATACTATTTAGCTACAGAGGAAGCGATTGATTAACTAAATCATAGCACGTCAAGGTATAAGACAGTTCCGTAGAGAATACAGGTTCGAATCTGCCAGAGGACACATATTTTCTATGAAATTTTTCAGACATTCAGGACGGTAAATGTTGTTAATACTGTTTATTATAAAACAGAGCATTTACCTAAATATTTGTATCCATAAAAATAACGTATAAACAATAAATATATAAAAATAATTGTCCGACTTAGTCCATTTCATTATATATATATATATATATATATATATATATATATATATATATATATATGTGTGTGTGTGTGTGTGTGTGTATATATATATATATATATATATATATATATATATATATATATATATATATAACCGAAAAGGGTAAATATAGGTAGATGTATGAGAGTGATCGTATACAGATACATATAAATACTCTATAGTGTAAGAAAGGTCAGTGCTCAATGCATATTCCTTAATATATATATATATATATATATATATATATATATATATATATATATAGTAACTATACTCGTTTCAAAAAACCTTCGAATTCTTGATTTGCCAATAATCAAATCAATCATGAAGGAATAAAAGAAAGAGCTAGAAACATGAAAGTCTGTCGAAAAAAATCGCACAGATAAAAGGTTTAAAAGCCAAAGAAAAAACCCCGACACGAGTAAACAACTAACTAACAAAAGAGCTCAATACAACCGTAGAGCAGACCTAGTCAAACCTAGTGAGCCAGACAAACCTACCCAGGTTTCACCTAAGCGGATCGTCAGGGAAAGCTTTCCTTACGATCCGCTTAGGTGAAACCTGAAATTTAATCTCTACCACAAATTCATCTATATATATATATATATAATGTTGAAATAAGACATACAATAATGTTTTTTTATTACTGCAAACGTTATTTATAGTGGATTTATTCAAGTAGATGCACCATTTTTAGGGATTATTCCGTCTACCTGAATGCGCACTCGAGAAAACCTAAAGAAAATGTGCCCTCTGATAGGATTCGAACCTGCTTCTTCCTTTGCAAGAAAAATCAATGTTTGATCGATCATAGTAAAAAATAACAGTTGAATTAATAAAAATAAGCCTGATTAAAAAAAATCAAATCCATTGACTGTTTGATTATTTCTCTCTTTTCTCTCTCTTTTCTCTCTCTTTCTCTCTCTCTCTCTCTCTCTCTCTCTCTCTCTATATATATATATATATATATATATATATATATATATATACACTGCGTGCCAAAATTATTATCGAGATAACTTTTTTCTTTTTTTTCTAATATTTCAAAAACCGTCCAATCAATTCACACAAAATTTTCACACCATGTCGGCAACACTGACCTGCATAATCACTGAAATTTTCTTACTGATCTGTGCAATGTAAACAAACTGGCGCCATATTTGTTATCAGCACTGTGAGCGTGCCAAATTATTAGAAAAGTGTAAGAATTTAGTGAAAAGATGGGCCGTAAAAGCAGTTTAAGTGATTCTGAAAATAAAACTATCACCTCAGATTCTCAATCTACCCTAGAAATTTCTAAAATGATAGGGAGGTGGCATCAAAGAGTGAAAAAGTTCACCGCCGACCCTACACAAGTACGCAAAAGGGCAGATAAAGGCAAGTCGAGGGTTATTTCACGTCGTCTCATGTCACGACTTAAACGAGAGGCCACGAATAACCCTGGACTTACCAGTCAAGAGCTTTTCAGTCGCATTGGGGATCCTACTGTGTCTAAAATTATTCAGTGTCGGTATCTGAGGGAAATAGCAACAACAGTCAAACCTATATCGAAGCCTCCGTTGACGAGAAATCACATTCAAAATCGATTGAAATGGGCCGAGGACAATATGAAGATTGACTTCTCTAAAGTTTTGTTCACAGACGAAACTCGAACAACACTTGACGGGCCAGATAGATGGTGCAAAGGCTGGGTAATGAATGGACAGAATCACCATCAGCGTTTGAGACGCCAACAAGGCGATGGAGGCATAATGATCTGGGGTGGTATCATTGAAAAAACATTAGGGCGCCGTGGAGAGTACTAGATGGCGTCAAAATGACTGCTGATGCATACATAGCGTTTATGAAGGAGCATCTTGAACCGTGGATGAAAAGGCAAAGAGTTGCCTTCAGAAGGGCCATTGTTTTTATGCAAGATAATGCTCCCTCACATGGTGCTCACAAGACTACTGAATATTTGAAATAGGCTTCTGTGGCCCTCGAAAAATGAAGTGGCCAGCAAATTCTCCGGATTTGAACCCAATCCAAAACCTTTGGAGCATCATGAAGCGAAGACTTTACGCCAACGGACGACAATTCAGGAGCAACGCTGGATTGTGGGAAGCAATTCTTGACGTATCTCGCGGCATTACAGCAGATGGCATCCTACAATTCACAAATTTTATGGATCGTCGACTTCTTCAAGTAATTTCAAAATAGGGAAAGCACATTCCCTATTAATTTGTTTAAAACTGTGCCTTTGTTTGTATCTGTTATTATTTGTTTGATTATTTTATTTATTAGCTTCTTTTGATCATAAACATTCACGTGCAACATTAATAAACGTTTCGTTTGCTCAATTCTGTGAATTTTACTAAACCTTTCTAATAATTTAGCACGCTCAAATCACCGTGCTGATAACAAATATGACGCCAGTTTGTTTACATTGCGCAGATCAGTACGAAAATTTCAGTGATTGCGCAGGTAAGTGTGTGAATTGATTGGACGGTTTTTGAAATATTAGAAAAAATGTTATCTCGATAATAATTTGGTACGCAGTGTATATATATATATGCGGTTGCATGGAGAGTTGTTTGTGATCTTAGGTTTCACGCTTTTGCGATCTTCAGACAGACACCTAAGGTCACAAACAACTATTCATGCAACCATATATATATATATATATATATATATATATATATATATATAATCAAACAATTATTTGATTCGATTTTTTAACATTTTTGATTTGAATTAACTTTAATACGGATATTTAGCATTTTCTACTAAATACTGCATATATATATATATATATATATATATATATATATATATATATATATATATATATATATATATATATATATATCTGCCAGTGTGTGTGTGTGTGTATAAATATATATGAATAATAATAAGAAATAATGTTGGATTGGAAAATGAAATCAATTGATTCCCCAGAAATAGTTTTGTTACGTTTCATATAGGAAATCGAGCAGAATTGGTCTTTCGATGTGATCTAAACGAGATTATGTTCATTCTTTTAAGTCTTATTGAAGAAGACTGGCTTTCAACGCTGCGTTTGACCGAACGGGTATAAAGCACGACGCATCAGACGATTGGTTCTACAACAAAAAGGGGACCTATGTTTAAAAACATGAAGTAAGGCACATAATTTTTATTACATCTCTCGAATTCGTTTGGTCGTTCCACTGTTTAATAATACCTGGCGCTCCGCTAAAATATTATTTTTAAACCTTTGCTTTTTCAATATATATATATATATATATATATATATATATATATTATAAATTAATTGATTTAAAATATGGTTTTTCCGCTACACAGTTCCAACCATGTTTCAAAAATGAACGCTAAAAGCCCCGAATTTAATTTTGTAATTAAATTAAAGACATTAGTACCATTTCATCCTCAAGCGAATTTTGGAGTAACTTTTAAAATTACTGGGTTTTAAAGACACAGCTAAAACAAAATTCATGTTTCCAAGGTTACAGATGAATCAATTTACTAGGCGAGGGTTGTCTTTTATATATATATATATATATATATATATATATATATATATATATATATATACTATTCCTTTTAATTAAAAATGTTTATCATTGTTCTCTTTTCTTTACGGTTTCATTTTTTTATGTATTCCATTCCTTTATGCTAGCTTCTATCGATTCTTTCATTTGTTCATTTAAAACATTTGGCATTTTTCTTAATTATCATATTCGTTTTGTAATTTTATTTTATTTTTTTCCTTTCGACTTTATCCTTTTTGTATAATTCTTCTTTCTCTGATTATATGCACGATTTGGTGTCAATTATCTTTTTCTTTTTTTCTTTTTTTCATTTCTTTCCTTTTTTTCTTTTTCTATTACCTCTTATTCATCTCGAACCCTTTCTCTAATTGTACTGTTTTTCACCTTTTTTATTTATTTTTCCTCTTTTTTTACCTTTCCCTCAAATTTCAGATTCTGTTTCCCTTTCTCTATCTCTTTCTCTCTTTCATTTCCACGCTTCCATTTTTTTCTTTCTTTCTATTATTTTACTCACTATTTTCTTCCCATCTAACATATTATTTCCTCTCTCTATCCCTTTTCTTTCTTTCTTTCTTTCTTTCTTTCCTTCAATCCTTTCATTTGTCGCTTTTTCTTACCGTATCACATTCATTTGCATTACTTTTCTTTATTTTTCTCCGTCTTCTTTCTTTCTTTCTTTCTTTCTTTCTTTCTTTCTTTCTTTCTTTCTTTCTTTCTTTCAACCTTTTCTTTCCTTTCTCTTTCTTTCTTTTATTCACCATTTTCTTACCATCCCACACATTATTTCCTCCTTCTATACATCTTCCTTATTTCTTTCTTTCTTCCTTCCTTTCTTTCTATTTCTTTATTCGTCCATTTTTTTCTTATCGTCTCCCATTCTTTTGCCCTTTCTTTATTTATTTATCTCCGTCTTCTTTCTTTCTGCCTGTCTTTCTTTCTTTCTTTCGTTTTTCTTTCTTTTATTAGCCATTTTCTTACCCTCTCACACTTTATTTCATCTTTCTTCCTTTCTCTTCTTCCATTCCTACCTTTTTCTTACCGTCCCCCGTTCCTTTGCCCTTTCTTTCATTATTTCTCTCGGTCTTTTTTATTTCTTTCTGCCTGTCTTTCTTTTTTCCTTTTTTCTTTCTTTCTTTCTTTTATTCGACATTATCTTACCATCTCACACTTTATTTCCTCTCTCTATACATCTTCTTCCTTTCTTTCTTTCTATACTTTCATTCGTCCCTTTTTTCTTACCGTCTCCCATTCTTTTGCCCTTTCTTTCTTTATTTCTCTCCGTCTTCTTTCTATATATCTATCTATCCTTCTTTATTTCTTTCAATCTTTCTTTTATTCTTCATTTTCTTATCATCACACATTATTTCCACCCTCTAACCGCTTCTATTCGTTTTTCTTTCTCTCTTTCTTTCTTTCTTTCTTTCTTTCTTTCCATTTCAATTTTTTTCTTTCATTTATTCTCTCTCTATCCTTTTTTATTTATTTCCATTTTTATGCCTAATTCTTTCTTGTACTTCATTTTTCCCATCCCAATGGAATTGTCGGCTGTTATCTTACATTCTTTGGTTTTATGCCAACACATCATAAGACACACAACCACCATAAAAATGTCCCACTAGTATTATCAACTCTCCGACCTTCTTATCACTGGCCATACGACTCAATTATTTTTCCCTGTATGAACGCATGCGCGTGTATGTATGTTGATGTGTGATTTTTTTCCTCAGCTTCAGCGGTCGATTTCCAAGCAAGATAATGAGAGAAAGTGTGAACGTTGATTGAAATATTACTGAGCACGTTAGAAAGTCACGAACCGTAATAATTAGTTTCCCATCAAGTCGAAGTAACCAACACCCACTGCAAATTAGCCAAGGATAATTTATTTACCTTTGTATTATTTCGAAAATGAATATCTATGGCGGATTTGCCTGAAATCGGGAATAAGATTTAAATAACCACAGAAATAAATAATAATATATGTCAAACTTTTTGCATCAACATGGAACTTGGTAGCAAGCTTGTTGTAGCTTTATCATTTGCTAATGTTAGTGAGAGTTCTGCACTTACTGGCAGTTGTACGATTATGTTCTTAGGTCAGGGTCAGGTAAGCACATTAAATAACTATTGAAGTCGCCAATAATGAATCCTGGCATGACTTGTAATTCTCTCAGAATTGGTAAGCTTGTTAAATAACTATTGAATCCCGTGCACTTTATTTGTGTTCCTCGTTCCATTTTTCGACTCATTCACGCGTGTTGGAACGTGAATTAATCTTACTCTTAGAAGTTCAGTTTGTTTTAGGGATTTTTTGGTTTGTTCTTTTATTTGTTTTTGTATTTTTTTGTTGTTGTTTTTTTTTTTTACCGTTCCTAATTCGAACCAGTTCGTTTAAAAACCTTGTTTCCTCTATTTTAATGAAAGCGTTCATTCTTTAAATCTTACTCAACGCTCTTGTCCTTCTTTCAAAGATGAATTTTCAACAATTTATGTTCGTGCTGTCAATTTCATTATCAGAAAAACTCCTCTCCAGCTCTGCTAAATGTTTTAGTAATTTCGTTCTTCTTCTTCTTCTTCTTCTTCTTGAATGGACTTGAACTCTATTAATCAGGTTCTTCGGTCCCCCCTCTCTCTCTCTCTCTCTCTCTCTCTCTCTCTCTCTCTCTCTCTCAAAGAATTGAATTTTCATTTTCTTCTTCCATAACAATTCAGTACTCTTTCATTTGTCTCTAACGAAATTTCCCTGTTTCATAATACTTTGCTTAGTTTTTGGAAGGCATATTTCGTTATCCCAATCGCCATCGATTCCTATTTCGCAACAATTTCAGTCCTCTTTTAAAACAGTTCCTAGATATTTAGATTTTTATTCTTGCTTAATTTTGCCATCTCAATTTATGGTGTTCCATTTTGCTAAACAACTATGACCTGTCTTCACGCAATCGTTGTTTTGTCCTTTCTTGTCGCTTTTCATCACTATCCCTTTTGGAGTTCTTCTCGATGCTATCAACACTGTGTCATCTGCATATCTTATTAAGATGAAACCGCCAATAATGTATCCTGGCATATTTTGTAATTCTCTCAGAATTGGTAAGCTTGTTAAATAACTATGGAATCCCGTTCACTTTATTTGTGTTCCTCGTTCCATTTTCCGACTCATTCACGCGTGTTGGAACGTGAATTAATCTTACTGTTAGTTTAGCTTGTTTTAGAGGGTTTGTTTTTTTTTCTTGCTTTGTTCTTTTGTCTGTTTTTGCTTTTTCATTTCCTAATTCGAACCAGTTTGTTTAAAAACCTTGTTTCCTCTATTTTAATGAAAGCGTTCATTCTCAAAGGAACGTTGCTTAAATCTTATCAGCGGAACGCCCTTGTCCTTCTTTCAAATAAGATGGATTTCGAACGATTTATGTTGGTGCTATCAATTTCATTATCAGAAAAATACCTTTCCAGCTCTGCTGTTTTAGCAACTTCTTCTTCTTCTTCTTCTTCTTCTTCTTGAACGAACTCGACCTTTATTAATCGGGTTCTTCCAGTTTTCTCTTTCTAACAAAGAATTGGATTAAAAAATCATTCTCTTCATCAATCGCTTCCATACTAACTTTCACCTTGAAAGTACGATTCGGTATTGGTGGTCGTAACTCGGATTACCAACCACCGTATTCAGCTAACTAGAATTGGCCGATCTATGCCGCTGGTGTTGCTTATTATAGGCACTTTCACATGCTCACTGAAAAAAAAAACAGGATAATATGATGAAAAAAGGGCTCCAAACTTAATAAAAAGAAACGTTTATCGTCAAAATGTTTATGTTATTATTAAGAGGAAAGACAAAAGTAGTATTTTTTTATTATTTTATTAAATTTTTTAATAATTTCTAGAACGTTCGGAATTTTTGGTAAAAATCTTTTTCTTTTGCTTCATGCTTGCTTTAGTGCCTTTTTCCAGAAAAAAAAAGACATTGATTTGGAAATTCTTGCAAAAATCAAATACTTGGATTTTGATGAAACTTTCAGAATTTATTCACAAATAAATGAAATTATTTTTTACCTTTTTTTTAGAAAAACTTTGTAAAAACATTTAGATATATATATATATATATATATATATATATATATATATATATATATATATGTTACTTAAGTTCATGAAATTTCGAGAAATTAACTTTTGATTGCAAAATTTGTTTTATTAGTTAAAAGCAAGACTCCTCGGAGAATGTGAACTTTTTTTTTTCAAGCAGTTACTCATTTCCAGAAAATCTACTCTGGATCGTAAATTCAAAATGCAATACAACTGATATTATTTAATTAGAAAAGCTTTTAAGGTCAATCTAGTATTGAGTGCCACTAATTAGAAGGTCGGACGTGCTTGCGTCTTCTATCTCTCTCTCTCTCTCTCTCTCTCTCTCTCTCACACACACACACACACACACACACTCTCTCTCTTTCTCCAGTCTCTCGTAGACAGTTGACTCTGTAGGTACTTATTACCTATAATCATTCAGGGGAGTGACTGGTTATTCCATTACATCAATTTTTAAGATTACTGAGTACTTAAAAATTATCGAAAAATGCGCTCACCTATCATTTTCTTAAATTATGTTTTAACAGGTAAAGTCTTCGTAGAACAACAATAAACTTGTCAACACCTTATCAGCACTTATCATCGCTCGTAAATTACATAAACATGGCTACGAACAGTTAAAAACACAGCTACTGTTTATTCTAAAAATGCAGGTCGGTGCTATTTTAAACTTAAAGTAAATAGGATTTGTTTCAAATCGGATTAATTATGCTTTAAATCAGTTAATATTTCTCACATAAAGATTCAGAAAACATTTTATTTTTGGAAAATTTTTAATAAAGAGAATTACATTGTGATGAAAGACGACTAAAAAGGGCTTTAATCAGCAAAAAAAAAACTCCTTCCAGTCAATTTAAATTAGTTTGAAATTAGTTTTTTTGAAATTCAGCAAAGTATTTTACTTATTGGAAATATTAAATGTAATCAATTAGCTTGAAATTAAAACTAAAATAAAAGACTCAAGATTTTTCATTTTAAAAAAGTATGTGTGTATTGTAAAGTCCCATAAAATTGTTACAGGTCTTATCTCTGTAACCGGGTCTGGGTAATGTTCATACCAGTTTCTTGCAGTTTACTTTCTGTAAAAGTTGCATATTTTCCAGTGCAGATATCGGCCCACTCTATCATGCCGTGTTTTATATTAAATTGTTGCTAACACTGTACAACCTGATACAAGATGGTCTATTGTTTCTGGATATTTATCACAGAATCTGCATTTCGGGTTAACATAATTTTCCAATATGTGTGCTTGGTAATTATTATTATTATTATTATTATTAAAATTTCAATAAAATATGTATGTGTATGCACAGATAATTTTATGTATTTCTAAAATCCGTAATCAGATTAAATGGAGAGTCCGAAAAACTAAAATTATGTCAAAGATGTAAAATTCAGTAAACTCCCAGAACTTTGAAAATATGAAGAAGAAAGCTCGACCAGTTGTGGAAAGCCAGTGACTGGTCACAGTTATATCAACATCATTGCATATGTAATTATGCGCATGCGTTTTTAGTAGATGTGGAATCCCGTTGAAAATTGTAGAAAAGTTCAATAGATTTAAGTAATATACCTAAAGCGGAAAATTGTCTCATTTTTGTGCACAAAAAAGGTTTCGATTTGAATTTCCACATTTGCATATATTAACCATTTAGCGACGTCATTTCAAGCACGCTGAATCCTTTAAAATATCAAACATCATGTTTGTCGTCTGCTATTAAATTTCAACAATACGTTTAATCCTAAAAACAGATATTTAAAAATTGGAAGTAATATTTATTAACCAATAAACTTCTGAGTTTAGTAAGCTAAGTTTTAAGTTCTTCGCGTCTATCTATTTGTTTTAAAAATGCGTAGTGTTAAGTGAGTATTCAGTTTTCAGTTTTTTCCGTAAACCTCTGATCAAAGTATGTTGTTCGTTGTTGTGGGCAAGCGCAATTCTCGAAACTTTCCTATAATTACTCAAACTTTTCACATATTTTTTTCGAATAACTTCTCACAAAGCCTGACGATTTTAAATAAATTAAGGATACTTGAGCATAGGAACGAAGTTTTGTACACAAAACACTAGTTATAATACATCCTTTCCCATCTGCTACTACTATAAAATTACATGCATTCATAAAACAATGTAAATATGTAACACTATTCTTATACAGAAATATTCTGTTTCTTGTATCATACTAACGCAATTGATTTGGTTCTATTGTAAAAAAGAAAATAATTTTTTTCTGTATTTCAAATCGAATTTAAATCGATTAGAAATTCTCTTTATAGAAAAATCTTTCAAATACTAAATATACTTTACTTAAACTTTACTTTCCGAAGATTAGCTGATTTAAAGTTTAATCAATCACATTTGAAGTATTACTTACTTTTAGCTTAAAATATCACAGAGAAGTATTTTTAACAAGGTGGTAGGTGTTTACATAACGTGTAAACAACTATCTCGATAGTCTTATATTTGGAAATTCTTTCTATGGGGACATATCTGTAAAAAAATTTAACCCCCTTGTAATCTTAAAAATTTAGGAAAATATTCTAAGTAATCTAATGTTTTATTGGATTTTAGGTAATTTGGCTTTAGATTTATTCTAGTTACCGCACTTAATTTCTGATAACATGGTGTATGAACGTCCGTATTTACAAAAATTGGCACGTTTGTACACACGCACAGACACACAAAAATGTTAAAATTCTTTATTAAAATACTGGAGGTTGCTCAATTGTAGTAAGCTTTTCCATTTATGATTCGTAAATATAGTTTTACTTAATAACAATATTACCTAACTGCTACAAATTAATACAGAATTTGAAAAGATGTAAAACTTTATAAACTATTCTAATTAAAAAATGTTAAAAATGAAAACAATTCTTGTAAAAAATCATTATTCATCAAAAAACGTTTCTCTTATGATAAACATGTCTATATATCATACATAAAAGCAACTAAAACTTTTCTAATTAAGTAATGTCACGGTTTTATTGATTTTTTTTTTATTTTACAATTCGGAGAAGATTTTCTATTACTGAGATTACTGCTATGCAAAAAAAAAAAAAAAATTGATCATCTAAATTCGCTAAGGACGTGTGCATCTAACTAACATAAACATTAAACTCTACAAAAATGAATTTGTCGAAATTTTATAAAATTAAATAAGTGTAGAGGGTGACAGATGTAAAAAAAATAATAAACATGTACTTACAAAGATTTTCTAAAAACAAAAAACGTTTCTCAAATAATTTGATTCATTTGTAAATTCGTCCTAAAAATTTCATTAAAATCCGACAATTATTTGATTTTTGCAAGAATTTCCAAATCAATGTGCTTTTCATCACAAAAAAGACGTTAAAATTTCCTATACTAATTTATGGCCATCCGCTAACGCAAGAAAAAAATTTTTACCAAAATTCCGAAGGTTCTAAAAAGGATTTAAAAAATATAATTTAATAATCAATTTCGACTTTTCTCTTAATAATAACCTGAAGATTTTGACAATAAAACTTACTTTTTATTAAGTCTCTGGGTTTTTTCATCATGTATTTTTAGCCAATCTTTAATATCTAGCTTTAAGGTGGATTCTGGATATATTTTTCAGAATGTGTACCTTAATTCTATTTATTATTATTATTGTTATTATACATTTAAGTAACCTGGTTGGATTTATTAAATAAATGCATGATGCGACAGATTCTTATGGAAGGACAAACATGTAAGAATTGAGTATATATAGGCAAAGTTTCGTATATTCTTATCAAAACTCACTGATTTTATTGCTATTCCACCGCTTAGGTTCACTCACCTTTTACACAAACTACATATTTCTAGAGGTTGGAAAAAAATTCAGTTTTAAATATTGAATTTTGACTTTTTGCATAAAATTTGCTTTATCTAATTTCATCACGCAATTAGTACATTAAAATCAAAAAGAAAATAATTTTCAATGGATAAAAATGAATGGTATAAACGATAGGAAGTTACTGATAGAATATTTTTGATATTTCCGCTAGAATGGGGATTTCTCTTTATTATATACGTAAGCATATAAATAACTCCCTAGTTTAATGGTGAAAAAAAGCATTTACTTTAAATAACAAATATATTTTTTCAGCGTAATTCGATACAACGTTCCTCCCATAATTATACAGATTGCACATTAGAATACTTTACGTAGAAATTCACCTGATAATCTTATATATCAGGCTACATAGATGTTATATTTTTTTCAATTTCAGGTAATTTCGGGTAAAATTCAAAGACGAAAATGAACGTGATACTTGTCGAAAGATGTTTTTCTTTTAAGTGTGTTATTATTAACAATTAAGAATATTTTTGACCGTGCAGTGAGTGGTCAGTGAGTTAATGCCTTATTTAATCTCTTAGCGAAGTGAATTCGCCTTTAATTATATTAACTTTATTGATTTATTCTTTGAATGACTACTTCCTTACAATATTAATTAAGCTGCATTAAGCTGCATTATTTAATATATATGTGTGTGTGTGTGTGTGTGTGTGTGTGTGTGTGTGTGTGTGTGTGTGTGTGTGTGTGTGTGTGTGTAAAAAACTTTCAGATAAAGTATATCTGTAAAAGGATAATATGAATAAAGGCAAAAGGAATGCTAGACTTATTTAAAAATAGCAACTCACTTAGAAAGAAAATTCTCGAAAGTGACGCTGTCAAATAAATCTGCGCCACAGATTATTTCCAATATCTCCATTCCTGAAAGAATTACTCTTTTTCCCAAGCCAAGATACATGACTACATAAATGTTAAAAAGTTGAAAAAAAACAACAGTTAAATCCATAACCTCATGTTATTCAAAATACATCAATTAATCCCAAACTAAATATATTTAAATATTAATTTGCATATATTTATAAAAAAAAATCTTTAAATCACCTACTAACTTCCGTTTATTCGACACTAGCAGCATGGCCCAGCATTGCCCATGCTTGATTCAAAAATCATACGACTCATATAGCAATCGCTATCACTTGACTTAAAATATTTTTGCCCTTCCTTGCATTTAAAGGAGTGCCCTTTACCGTGCTGATGTTGCTACATGCCTTACTTCTTGCCTATCTCACATAGCGAATTTTTTCTAAGCTCTATACTAAACATTAAATCTGTTACGAAAAAAGAACTAAACAAAACGGACACAAAACGATCAGCTTTAAAAAAGGACTCGTAACTGGAAAAACTGAATGAAAAAAGAATGTTAACAACAAATACTTTTTCACACCCAACCCAGTTCTGCAGAATCAGAATCAACGTTGAGTTTAAGCAAGCAAATGAGCCAATTGGAGTAAAGTGCCATGCAGATTTAAATTTTTCCCACTTGTGACGAATGCAGCTATCGACTTTTTTGCATGCTGGCATGCTAGTTAACATTCGTGTCAGTCAGCTGTTGGCTCTCATGATGGCCAATAGAATCTTCCTGCCTATTTGTGGCAGCCAGCTATAGGCTCTTACTCTGGCCAGTACAAAAACGCCGCAAACTACATGAAAACTGCCGTAGAAGCATAAAAAAATCGATTATTTTCACTATCGATGGGAGTTGGGAAATGCAAAGTCAGTTTTGGCCTTCCCACTAACTCGGAGCATGTGCATGTAAATCTTGGTGCAAATCCGTCAAAAATTTCGTCTGTGCATTCGTTACACACACACACACACACACACACACACACACACACGTCCTGCCTTTTATAGATAGAGATAAAATTATGCCACCTCATGTCATCTATAAACTTGCCTGACTTTTCCGTTACCCTAGCGAATATTCACGAACAATACTATACCTAAAACTTTTAATAACCAATAATTTTTTACTCTTGTATAAAAAAAAAACTTGTCACAAAATAAAATCCTTATATTTCCCTTGATAAAGCCCATTAGTCGACGAAACACGTCGATCTAGATAAGTTCAGAGATTGTATCTCTGACACTAATATTGTTTTTCACTAAAACCATGCTCTCCCGTAGATTTACTTGTCACACTTCTGAGCTTAGTTCTATATTTCTTAGAAAAACATAGTCATGTGCATAATATTAGACAGATATTAATTGATAACACAATAATACTCACACATACACACAGTAAAAAAAAGACTTCAGATATTCGAGATCATCTACATTAAAACAAAGCAAGCCACACTCAACAAAATTACATTTCAAACTAGTCACAACACATTACATTGCATCTAGACATATGGTTCTGTTGGTAATATTTCGGCCACTCGCGTGGTATGACGTCATAGAACCACATCTTGAACTTACGATCTGCGTCTGCTATTCCGCGACCTTTATCGTCGCATAGCAGTCTTCTATGTCAGCATAACAAAATATTATCTTCGATGGTGAATATATTTGTTTAAATATCCGTATAGCCATTCTGAAGATGGCTCATGTGAGCTGAAAGCTTAGATCAAGGACCAACTTAATCAAGAAATATCCAAATCTTGGACAATTTTTGTCTTTATTTTCACCCGAAATTAAAGCAAACATACAAATATTAGAACGGCTCGTGATCAGACATAATAGACACTCATTTGAAAATTGTCCTATCCAGATCCTTTTACCCACCGAGTTTAAATAGATTTATATTGCTCCAAGTAAAAGTTCTATATTCTTGAAGTCAAAGAGGCGATTCAGCAAACTCAACCAATCTTTCTTTATTATAGCAAAAAAAAAAAACAGACATATTGGCTGAAATGCGTTGTTAATTTTCCGCCAATCCATGGATCTTTTTCGGTGCCCGGCCGATGTTGAAACTGACCCGGAAGAATGTTCTGACTACTTATCATATTAATGCCGTAATTTACAAATTCATATATCAGGGCGATGCTGACTGTGTAGTCAAAAAGAACGAAACGTTGGAATTAAGTATTAACCAATACGTTCCATCCAATAATCACAAAGGTAGAGGTGGATAATTTACAGAGGTCCGTCAATGTATCAGGTTCAACGATAGCAAAACACTTGATTTAAAATCAGTACTATACTCGGTTTTATATCCCCATCTTCTCAGTGCTGAGTATGGTTAATACCGATTATCAGCCGACTGTGTTTTAGAATCGATATACATGAAGTCCTAACAACCATATCTCTGGAAGCAGCAGTAGTAGATGGTCTTAAAGGTAATTATTCTTTAATTTTAGATTTGTTTTATGAGATAAAGTGGGAAATTATAAACGACGCAGACGCAGAAGCAGACGCTTTCGACAAAACACGTCGTTTATAGCTTTTCCACGTTGTCTCAATATATTCACTTTTGTTTTGTATACTATTGGGGTGGTGCATAATTATCAGGCGTTTTTATAGGCGAGTTATTTGTTAATAAAAATTGCTCTTACTCTTTGTAATGAAAATATTATTTTATTTTCTGTTTGTGTGTCGATAATCATACTCATTTAAAATGTTATTGCTGAATTGTTGTTTCTTTTTTCATAATTAATATTATTAAAAAAAAATGCCTGATAATTATGCACTAACCCAATACTATACATAATATTATCTAAAATGCCTGATAATTATGCACTAACCCAATATTATACATAATAAATATTATTTAAAATCATTTGATAATTAATCACCAACCCATTACTATGCATATTTAAAAATGCCTGATAATTACGCACCAACCCACTACTATAAATATTATTTTAAAATGCCTGATAATTATGCCCTAAACCAATACTATACATCCGACAAACACACATTTCTTGTTCGTACATAATATTATTTTGGGATTGCGTAATTTTTTTAGTCGCTCTAAACATTTTTTATCCTCCATTTTTGCTCTGACGTGGACCGATAAACCGGTTTAACTGTTTTTAACAGTTATTATATTTCGGAATTATCGTTTCAAGGTAACATATATATTTTTGTTACCACCTCTTTTTTGTTATGAATTGTTACTTTTTGTTATGAAACGTTTTTAATACGTTTGCTTTTATTCCTCTAGTATGTTATCAAGTGTTAATCAGTATCAACCATACTCAACACTGAGAACACATCCGGGCTATAAAACCAAGCACACTGCTGGTCCAAGTCTTTAGCTATCGCTAAACTTGATACATTAACTCACCCCTATTTAAATTATCCACAATTCCCTTGCGGATAGTGCCTGGTGCGTTTGATCCGATTTTCCTCTAGAGTCAGCATAAGACTAACTTCTGAATTTGTAAATTACAGAATTACACAACAAATTTGATAGTTAGGCAGAATCGGTCTCAACAAGCAAAAACAATACTTGGATTAGCCGGAAAATAACACCAATTACACCAATTGAAATTTGTTTAGCAAATCTCGCACTCACCTCAATAATCCACGTTAAACGTAGATAAACAAGACTTTTCTTGGGATCAATCAACCTAGATTTACAAAATTGTTACATTTTTTTCTCTAATACTGGACTCTACAATATCCAAAGAGTAGCCATTCCCGCTCAGAACCTTCCTAATAAATTCAATTTCGTAATTTAATTTAGTTTCTGAGCATATGATCCAGGCCCGATTAACCGCGATTTTAATCAAATTTAATTTCTGTTTTTTTGTGCTCGATTTTTCCACTGCTGAGAAAGGGCCTATAACCCGGTTTAGCTGTTTTTAATCGTAATTTTTCAGTAGTACCAATTTACGGTAATATATAAACATATATTTTAGTACCCCTCTTTGTTTGTCATTTTAATATCTCCTATAATAAAATTTTATACCCCTCCGAAAAATATATACAGATTTGTACAAATTAAAAGAACATCCATAACAAAAACGAGGGGCAACAAAAATATATATTACCGTAAATTGGTAACAACGAAATATAATCATGAAATCAGGTAAACCGGTTATATTTTGGTATATATTACCAATTTACGGTAATATATATTTTGTTACGTCTTCCTTTCTTAAGAATGTTCTTTTAATATATTTGCTTTAATAAAAAATTTTACATCGGCGAAAATATTTCAATTTTTCTTTGTTTCGTTTTAATACTATTTGCGATTTCTTTTTCGTTGGGGGATTTAGTTTGTATTTTTCCCAGATTCATATATATATATTTTTTTTTTTATTTTGTTTTTTGGTATTTTGTCACTTTTCAGACCATGAATCTTTTCCCATATCCTGATATTTTTCTTTTTAGTATTTCCCTTGCCAAAAAATAAACCAGAAATACAATGCGTTCTTCTTTTGTCATCCGGTCTCCAATTCGTTCCATCCGGTCGCCAAGCAAAAACAGAATGTAATTGGGGACGCTTTTCTTATACGCTTTTAGTCCTCTTTGTCTGTATGGTTCGTACGCGCATGCGTGTCGTCAGTTCGTGAGTATTTTGAGAATATCTCCTCGGATGGCAGATAAATCTTGACCGCGCCTTTCTCTTTATTTCATTATTTCGGAATCTTTAATTGGCCCTGATCAGATGTCATTCGACCAAATCTTAATTGGTCAATCATTAGTGACAGAAATTTCACACCGTCTCTCTCTCTCCGTCTCTCTCTCTCTCTCCCTCTCTCAGTTTTTATCCATTCTTTCTTCCGCTAACTCGCAAACCCGCGCGTGCGCGTGAACATATATCCTTTTTCATTGATAAACATCTAGAAAGCCTTTCTTCCGTTCTCTGCCCATCAAACACAATTTCTTTTTTGTCTCGGTCTATTTTCCTTCCTTTGTGCTTTTTATTGGCATTTCGGTCACAAGCTAAAGCAATATTAGACGCTGATATATTCAAAATGTTCTACGCGTTTTTAGTTTCGGTCCTTGTTGCCTCCTCTCTTCCAAATCTTAAGTGGCTATAACAATTTTAAAATGAGGTCAACACTTCGAATAAATAAGTTTAAAAGAAAGCAGGAGTTCTACAAGGTGACACGATTGCCCCCTTTCTGTTTATAGTTGTTTTGGACTATGTTGCGTATATCCCTCGACAACATGGCGTAAAAGGCTACTTTTAGAACCTCCACAATACCTGATTGAACTTGAATTTACCGATGATCTTACATTGAGAAATTAATACTTTAAAGATATATGATCCTTGCTGCAGCCATCGGGCAAGCAACGAACTACGTAGGTCCCTATTGCAACGTAAGACAGAATATATCCCAACCTTCCCTGAAACATCCGATTTGAAGTCACTCAATAATACATCCTTTAAAAGACTTGAAGACTTCAATTATCTTGGGGCTCACATAACAGATTCCCAGAAAGGCTCCAACAACCGCAACACTCTTGTATGGGAAGCGTGTGACAAACTTCACAAGATTTGGTGTTCGAACCTTCCATCTTGCTTAAAAGCCCAGACCTTTCAAACATTTATTGAACCATCCATACTGTATGGATCAGAAAGTTAGACATTATCTGTTCGTCTCGAAAGACGACTGAAAGGAACATATACAAATCTACTTAGAAAAATCCAGAACATTAGTTGAAGATCCCATGCAGCGCTTAACACAATGTACAGAGAACTGAGACTAATCTCTCTTAAGCTCAAACAAAAACGATTAGAGTTTGTTGCCCACTGCCATCGAACAGACAGGGAAATCGTCTCATTCTTACTCATATGGCATACTTCTGGAGGTATCTTCTCACGAAAACTGACTTTCTCAAACACCATAGCTCGGGACTCAGGATTGGACATTGGGGATCTGGAAACAGCAATACAAGACCGAACAGTATGAAAAGGGTTTGTTAATTGAGTTCCGACCAACCATAGGGGGCTCGAAAGATGATGACGATGAAAAGAACAGTAATTCTTTGTCTTAATTCCTACAAAAATAAATAGTTTTTTTTTTTTTTTCAGATTAATAATCGAGAAGTCCAGTATTCTTTTGTACCGAATAGAAGTACCTTTTGGAATTTCTCAACTTATAAAATAAAAGTATAAATTTAATAAACTTGAACAAAATAATCTAATATTTGAAAAATAATAAGTGTTCTCCACCAAACGTTCTGGGTGTCGAGAGAAATAAAGGAAATAATTTAATTGTGCCGGCATTTATATTTGGTACCTAAGAGTACACTTTTAATTAAATTAGCTATTCGTCGTCGCCTTTATCTTGTAGGCAAAGATTTAATTTCTTCGCTGCTGATCGCTTCCTTCATGATGATGGCGTTGATGTCTAAATTCGCTACAAACTTGCAGGTTCAGGACTAGAAGCTTCGAGTATCACTAAAACTTGCTCACAACTGTCGAACAATCACGTGGTCAAGATAAACACTCAGTTGTGGAGCAAGCTGAGTGAATACTAATTCAACATTGAGAAAGAGTTATTTATGGTGCAATGGAGCATCTCATTATGCTAAAGTGGGATAGTCCATTGCTTGGGCTGTGATTGGCTGCTGGTACCTGAGTGGAAGTATTTCTATATAAATACCAGCTTGATTTCTCAGTTAGTTTGCAGGGTTTGTATTAAGTTACATCCTGCTTTATTTTTGTCTGCCAGCTGGACGCTAGCTGGGACTCTTACGCCGGTAAGTGTTGTTTATTGTATTGTTATTCTACAACAACAAGATTTGGTTAGAGGTTAAACAAAATTTGAGCAGAGGAAAGTGCCGACGGCGAGAGTTTGTTTATGTCCAGGTACAAAACTAGAAGCTTCCACCAAAAAACCTGTTCTCGTCACCCATTCTCTATCGCTGTTGCAAAAAGTTGGTTAAAGGTCAAAGAAAATCAGAATGGAAGAAAGGAAAGTGCCGATGGCGTGAAATTGTTTAAGGTGTACCTGAAATGACCCTCACACTTGATTTCATGAACTTCCTTTGCGGCACGTACGGAATGAGACACGCAGAATCCAGTTATGATACTGCAACGGACTGCCGCTGAATCTGTCATAATTTCGAGAGGCGTCTTCTGTAGCATGTCCATCATGCGTAGCCCTCTTCAACCGTTGAGATCTGCTGCAATCGTCATCCGTTTGTTCTACCATTTGGGGTTTTAGGTTGGTCGCGCTTAATCTGGGTCCTCGTTTTCGAGCTTGCCACTAAGGGTGGCCCTACCAGGACTTTAGAACTCCCGACGGCATCGCTCATTGAACCATTAGCTATAAACGTATGACTAATATTCCATATAAGCTCATATATCAAGTAAACAAACCAGTTTTACTACCAGTATCTCCAATAAGTACATGCTAGAAAAATATCTTTAGGTAGACCTACGAAAAATTGTATATATAGTTTTGAATGTGTGGGTTTTTATCTTAAAAAATGTTGACTTTACGTCGTCGATGAGGCTTAAGACCAATTGTCACCAGTATTGCTAGAATCACTGTGTAATTCTTTGTTGTACAATAAAGCCATCTTCTTGAGCCAAGGCAATACTACGGTACTTGATATAGTCCTCCGTGTAGACACTGTGGGAAGGTAAATGGAGGCATAATGTTGCCATCACTAGTGATCACTCCAAACACCTTCATAATCGCCATTAGATTCATCCAACTCTTTCCGAACACTCAGCGCTGTCCTCAGATTGACACCCAAACATCCTGAAATGTTCTTATTTGAGCTTCCAGAACGAATGCCAAGCAGTACAGCATGCCGTTTCCAAATTTCTGGCAGAGGGAATTGCATCATGGAGCTCTTTTCTCACGTTCAGTACCTAACCGCACCTAATATACAGTACAGTCGTCAAAACGAAAAACAAACATCGCACATAGGCAAAATAAAATATAAAACGTAACAATTTACCTATCATATATATATATATATATATATATATATATATATATATATATATATATATATATATATCAAGTATAAGATTGTTGTATACGGAATAGATTCCAATAACCAACAAATACTATTCTTAAAAAGTGTGCTCAATACAGGTAGAAGCAAATATAATTATTTATTCGAAAATTATAACATAAATATGTTATAAAATCACTACAAAAATAGCCATTTTGTTTCAACACTTCTGGTGTCTTATCAAGTGATGGTGTTGAATTATATAGAATAAAGGGTTTTAAAAGGTTCAAATCAATCAAACATCCCTCGCTCGGTGAAACGCTGTTACATAAGCTGGAATGACCAATCAAAATACAAGTATATGAGAATTCAAAAAACTTGACAACGGACATAGTTTTTAATAATTATTTAATGCTTTAATGTTAGTGTTAGATTAAAATAGAATTCATTCTAACTGATAAATATTAAATTATACTATAAAATTACCAATTTTAAATTTTAAGTTTAATCTATATCAAGTTTAAAATTATAAAATTATTTAAAGAAGAAACTGAGGGGAAAAAATACATGTTTTTCTATTTATTTTGTTTTTATTCAAATTAAGTTGAAATAAACGTTAAGATCTAATGCAGCTCTGAACACCGAGACAACTTGGATATATTTGAAGCAAAAAATAGGCAAGGGAGGATGAAATCTTGCAAAAGACAATTACATACACAATCAGATTATAATATACAAAAATGCAGACATATTTAGATATATAAAGACGCAAAAAAGCGACGAGACAGGAAATATATATATATATATATACTGATGACCCCAAAATGTCTACACATGTAGTTTGTTACCATTTAATTATCAGGAAATTAATTAAACATTTCCCTAATAATAAAAAATAAATCATAAGTATTTAATTATAATTAAATTAAATTAATGCAACTCATTAAATATGATCTCTAAGTGCTCTCGGTAATTTATTTAATATTTTAATGAGTTAAATGATGTAATATTTTTAATTCGGTCTCATGACGCCGTAAGCAAGTCCTGATGCATATATATATATATATATATATATATATATATATATATATGTATATGTGTGTGTGTGTGTTTGTGTGTGTGTGTGTGTGTGTGTGTGTGTGTGTGTGTGTGTGTGTGTGCGTGCGTGTGTACATATGCAAAATGTTGGTGTGACCAACAAGCTACCTGCCAAAAGATCTACAAAAAAAAGTGGGCATATTAATAGCAAAAAAGAAAAAAAAACTTACAGAAGAAAACCATTCAATCTAAGAGAAGAAAACTTAAATAGTATATAACAGTGTTCAATGCTTAGACTATCCAGACTGAGCACAAAACTCCTCACGATGTCAACCCTCAACAACCTACAGCTACAGTCGCTACTTAAGTTTCGCCCTCTCATGATCTTCAGGTGACCAGAATGCAACCTGTTCGCCTGAAGATCGCGAAGAGAAGTGAATCAAGGCAGTGATATATATATATATATATATATATATATATATATATATATATATATATATATATATATATATATATATATATATATATATATATATATATATATATATATATATATATATATATATATATATATATAGAGAGAGAGTGAGAAAAAAACTTATTCAGCCTAGCATCAGAGACTGATTAGATAACTGGAAAGGATCAGTATAAAATAAATATACACTATGTCTATATTATTCAATGAAACATGTCTGAATGAAGATATGCTGCCTATATATATATATATATATATATATATATATATATATATATATATTCTTTTGTAGTGAACTCTTTTAATGACGTAATACAAATGAAGAATATAAATTTAGGTTATATTAAATTTGATAAATAAAATTCCATAATTAGTCAAATTTGAGATGAATGTTGAATGTTATTTGTTTAAGTTAATATTTATATTCACAAAAAATTTTAACACTCCCTGAAAATTAATTTCTCTATTAACCCCTTTGTGTGTTTTGATCAATACAAAGTTTAATACTGGCTTTGAGCAAACCGAGAACAAACCAATACAACATGACACATGCTATTTAGAAATGATGCGAGCGTTATCGAATGGTTTGAACGTTCGCGTTCCATATACGAAACCTAAATTCGAGTTTGACCATAACTGGGAAGTACCTGATACAACAGTATAGGTTGACCCAAGTCTTCTCTAGTGAATTTTCGTAGTCGACGGGAACCATTGATGGTGGCTCTCATCATTCAAACGTACTGACCTTGTTCAACGACTGATCACCCTAGATTGTGCTCTCTCCTCCGAGATCTGCTCAGCACAATTGCAATATAAAACGCAGGTTTGTTCTGTCAGTGTTAAAGAAACAGTTACAGCGAGGCAATGAGGAGAGAATTGGAGATCCTACAGGGATTCGGCATTGGCGTCCACAATCTTAAGAGACGCTGATGACACAGAGCTGATAGCAAACACGGAAAAGAAACTACAAAACCTCCTACAGAAGGTAACGAGGGAGAGCAAGAAGAAGGGACTAACCATAAACTACAAGAAGACAGAATGCATAGTCATTACTAAAAGGATGAGCCCGAAATGTGATTTACAGGCGACACTAAAAACAAGCATGTGCAGAAGTTTAAATATCTGGTAAGTGTTTAGGCGGAGGACGGTAGGTGCGACCCTGAGATCCGAAGACGGATTGGGATGGCCAAGGATTCATTCCAAAAGCTGGGCAGAGTACTGCGAGACAGGAGGATTTCCTTGGTGACAAAGAAGCTGCTACGTGACATCTGTCCTCCTCTGCAGCAGCGAATGTTGGACGGTCTCCTCAAAGATGAAGAAATGACTCTAAGCAACAGAGGTATGGTTCTACAGAAGGATGTTAAGGATATCATGAACTGAACATGTGAGCAACGATGAGGTCTTGGGGAGGATGCAAACAAGGAGGAAGCTTATACTTAACATAAGGAAGAGGCAGATGAAATTTCTGGGACACGTAATGAGAAAGGAGGGTCTGGAGAATCTGATACTCACAGGTTGAATAGAGGGGAAAAAGGGAAAAAAGGGAAAGCAACGCATGACATACATGGCGCGTTTAAGCAAGTGGATGACAGAGTCTGGGAGAGTTGGCTGAGGTACGAAACATTGAGAGCTACAAGGGATAGGAAGAAGTGGAGTGCCATAATCGCCTACCTCCTGATAGGACACGGCACATAAAAGGTAAGAAAGAAGGTTTATCTCGAAAGGATATCTCGTGTGTCGCGGGTTCAAATCACACTGATTTCCTGTTGTTCTATTTGTTTGAAAAAAATGTTAAACATCAACGGTTATGTCAAAGCAATCTTTGGACGGAAAGTAAGATAAAAAAAAAAAGCAAGATGAATGTGCTTCTCACTAAACCGCGCTAGTAAACTCCATAGTTTGCCATGACTGACAGGCACATTCGAACTGTCATCCTAATGTTGGCTATTATAGCCACGCATTTTCGGTCATTATATCCACTGCTGCTTATAACGAGTGAAGTAAACCATTGTCCTTCACCCTCAGGGGATATTAAGGGAGTGGGGAGAAACAAGTCCCAGCTTCCATGTTAAGTTCGTAATTGACTAACTGCTCTTACCCAGCTATCTCTCTCTCTCTCTCTCTCTCTCTCTCTCTCTCTCCTCTCTCTCTCTCTCCCTCTCTCCCTCTCTCTCTCCCCTCTCTCTCCCTCTCTCTCCCCTCCTCTCTCATTCTCTCTCCCTCCTCCCCCTCTCTCCTCTCCCTCTCTCTCTCTCCCTCACCCCTCTCTTTCCCTCCCTCTCTCCCCCATCTCTCTTTCTCTCACCTCTCTCTCTCTTTCTCTCTCCCTCTCTCTCTTTCTCTCCCTCTCCCTCTCTCTCCCTCTCTCTCCATCTCTCTTTCTCCCTCTCTCTCCATCTCTTTCCCTCTCTCTCTCCTCCTCTCTCCCTCTCTCTCTCCCTCTCCCTCCCCTCTCCCCTCCCCTCCTCCCCCTCTCTCTCTCTCTCTGCCAACGTTTATAGATGGTTTCGAATTATTCCTGTACTATTCCCGATGTGCGCATAAACGATGTACAATAAAATATCTAAGTGTTGTATATGGGAAACAATTTGTAATTAACTTTTCTCGGCATAGATTGGATATCTTTTGCTTTGTTCTAAACCGCAAAATAAATATACCAGTGGCACTTCCTGAAAATTATGCTGGTGAAAGCAAACAGCACTATTCATTTTTATTCATTTAACTTTTTTTTTCTTTTTACTAATGCTCACACAATATAAGGCCCAAGTGCTACTCAAGGTAGAGGTTTACTGCATGCAGTTGTATTAGTGTAAAAGAGAACAAGGTAACAAGAAAGATAGCTAATTCTAAACTTAAAGAGGTGAAAATTTAATTATCGAATAAAATTTCAGAGTTCAGAGACGTTAGAAGTTGAGTTAGACTTCAGAAGGGTCCAGAAACAAGAAACAAGGGATGAACCTCTACTCCTGTTCAAAAGACTGGGGAGGGTTGTAAAAGGGATGATAATCAAACCTATCTACCCCCTACTGAGAGAGGAAAAAGTAATTACTAATAAAATTTCAGACTTCAGAGACGTCAGAATTAGAATTGAAGGAACGGGAAGCCCAATTCTAAACAGGAACCAAGGGATAAACCTCCTACTCCTGTTCCGAAAATCAGGGAAATGTATGAACCGGGCGATAGGCGAGCCTATTTACTCCTATTATAAATAAGAAGTAATAGCATCGTTATTTCCTTGACAAATGTTCAGATGAGCTCCTGTTTTTAGATCCAGCACTTCAGATCTTTACAACGAGGACTCACCATGCTACGTCCACAGAGTCGAATCACCCACATTTCCTCCATATTCCATTTGTATTGAAGACATTACACTCTGCGTTTTTTTTTCCCCGAGAACTGATACTTTGTGCAATAAACTCCTGCGGAGATACTTCCCTGGACAATACAATTTTAACCTCTTCAAGTTGAAAATGGTAAATTGATTTTTTTATGCTAAACTTCACCCGATACAAGATTCAAGAACCATTCTCCGTAAAACATTATTTGTATGGGATATGTGATATGAACTTAAGATGGAGTAGAAGGAAGTGAAAATTATAACGATAACCTTAATAGATAGCGACTGACACTAAATCTTTTTTTTCTTAGGAGTAAAATGATCAGTAATTTTGTTGTTATAATCTGATTTTCACTAAATCAGCGGCAATTACTACTGGCTACTAAATGCTATACGTACTGTCTGACGTTAGTCATTTTTCCAAATCTCCTCTATATTCTTCAGGAAGTGTCATATCATTTTATTGTGGCAAGGGATTACTGTAAATTGACTTTTGCATGCCAGAGATGCAGATGTTTTAAAGCCAATGTTTGTGTAAGCTTTCAAAACTCTGCGTCATCAAGTGTTCATTACACTAGCGTCCTGGGTATGACGATAAGCTACAACCGGCAGCACGGTCTCTGATTGAGAGAGTGGAGGTTTTGAAAAGCGTTGAACTACTTGTTAATTGCTGTTGTTCTCTGGCTCACCCTGACCCCGGATGGTAGCACCTGTTAGGGTCCCAAATATTGCCGAATAGTTAACACCTAAAACTGGGGTTAAAACACTATGAAAGTATAAAAAATTCATTTTATAGTAAAAATACCAGCAATACATTTTCATATAAAAAAAAATTACCAGCAATACCTTATTGAATAAAATATTTTTACCAGCAATACATTTTTGAAAACAAATTTGCATCTATATATTTTTGAAAAAAAAATTAATTATTCTCCCAAGAAAATTAAATTTCGTCATTAAATGACCCATAAGGAGTTGTTATGCCATTAAACGAACAAATAAGCAAACATCATTACATAGACATAAATTTAATGAGTATCCCTGACGTACATCTGAAATAATACGGTAAGATATTTTTCACTTTGTACGGAATTATTTTTTATTGTGTATTGTCACCAGAGTGTACTGAGGGGGCTTTAAGTCCGGGTTGAGTTAGAATTTGCACACTAAACTTAGTTCACACCATGTTCACAGAGGGTATAAATGATTTTCTGAGTGGCAGACCTTCACTTAGCGACGGGCCTGATTGCCTACCTTCCTTCTCAGAAATAAACGACACTGAAATAGACATGCACTTTCCATATGGACCCAGTGGCTCTGTTTTGTTATGTTTAATTGTGAATTATTAATGAATTATTTCCCATTCTACAATCGCTTTCCTCGTAGACAAAAAGTTTCTAGCCTATCGCTATTCTACCGCTATTTTCATGGCGAATGTTCAGACGAGCTACATTCTTTAGTTCCGTCAGACCAGACTTTCAAATCTACGACCCGCCATACCACGTACACAGAATTGACGCATCTTCCTTCCTTTTGTGTTTCATTAGTGAGGAGGAAGTTCCACTCAGGCAGCTCCTTCCTCGGCACAGTTACATTGTGAAAGAATGCTTCTTCGAACACTACAATATTAACCTCTTCAAATCTAGAGTAAACTGTTATCTACCCTACATATTTTCATAATATACACCTCTTACTCCGTCCTTGTACGCCCTTACTAATTCGGTAACCCCTACCTAGAGTGTCTCTTGGGCCTTGTCTTGAGAGAAAAATGCTATTAAAATATTAATTTTTTTTTCATTTTCCGCAGCCATCCTTCATTTTTTTTTTTGCTCTGATTTGTTATTCGATTTTTTTCTTGCGCTATGCACAGTCTGGATAGACGCCTGTACAGTAAAACTCGTTCTAGAAAAGGGCCCCTCCCAAGAAAACCCTAAACTACGAAATGGATCGTGAATGTGGACAACTGACAGATGAATTCAGTCTTATGCACGCGAAATCCGATGTACAATAAAAAAAAGATAATAGAATTTATTTTTCAATAAAAGAAATACAATTTATTTTTCATTTTCTAAGGAACTTCGAATATATCTGAACGTTCTTCTTTGGTTTATTCTTCGCATCTGTTGGCCGAATAGGGAAGTCAGTTAATATAATCAGATGGAAAAAATAAGATAGAAAGAATTAAAAAAAATGGACGAACTTTGAAAATGTGTTAAAAGAAAAAAAAGAAAACAGTTGCTTCTGTCTCCTAATGTATTTTTCCACTGCATTCCGAAACATCAGTCATTGCCAGCGTGATGGAAAGGAACGATGGCAGGGGAGAGCGGAGAACGTCAGTTCTTGAGCCTCGTTCTGAAAGCGAGGCTCCCCTCGTGGATTATGACTCAGAGGCCATGCTCGGCCACTGAGATTGGCATCAGTATTTCACGCACGAATTTCTTGGCGCGAAAATAATAAAATAATAATAATAATAATAATATCAGATTTCCCTCATCCACTTTGCCGTTCCTTACTTTTTGACTGCTTTACTTTCTTTGCTATTTTCTTATTTTTTACATTATTATTATTATTATTATTATTATTATATTATTATTATTATTATTATTTCTGTTTTAGTTTTTGATTTTTTATATATTTTTGCAGTTATTTTTGCCATTTTATTTATATATATATATATATATTTTTTTTTTTTTTTCATTTTTCCTGTTATTTCTTTTTTGTTATTTAACTCTCATTAATTTTATTCTAACTTTACGGGATTGTGTCTTACTGAGATCCGTTATTTGTCACTTCTTTCTTTTCACCGTTCTTTATCTTCTTCCTCTTGCTCTTCTACTTTCTCCTAAACTTTCCCTTCTTTCGTTTGTTTTTCTCTTTCACTGTTGCTCCTTCTATCGTCGTCGTTGTCGGCGGCGGCGTTGACGTTGCAGTTCTCTTCTTTCTATTTCGATTTGCTTTGCTTTCTGCTTATCTTCGACTCTCTCTTTGCGCCGTATCGATTGTGACAATCGCCATCATCACAATCATCATCATCATCATCATCATCATCATCATGTAATATTAGTCATAGCTCTAGCAATAGTAAGAGAAAAGGTAACTCCTCCAAGCAGAAATGTTTCATGTATGCTATTAGCATTGATTTATGCTTCCAAAAAGAGATTTTCCCACCAGTAGTATCTAGAAGCTCATTCTGAAGGTAAAGTGACAGCAGTTCTTCTCAATACTCGCCTTCAACATTATCATTTTATTAGTTATAATGTTACTATTATTACCCGAGTCATAAGTAATTTTCATTCTGGGTAGGGGAACCAACTATATTGATGACGATATTTTAGGTCCTAACAATTAACTATTTTGGCAGTTAAGAATACATTTGGAGAATACTAATATTCCTTAGTTTGGGAACGGCAATGGCAGCGTACACAGTGGTTTAAAAGTCTATGACAACACAAGGCTGCGTACAGCAAGAATAACAATGGAAAAATTTATGGAAATCGGTTTTTCTGAACTAAGCCACACGCCAAATTCACATGATTTTGCCAGAAACTATTTATTACCTTCTTTTTATCATTGCAAAATGCTTTGATCACGGAAACTCTCTTTAATAAAAATAGACCCAAGAATTCATCGAAAGCTTGTTTTTTGGGGGGTGGGTGTTTGTTTTGTTCTTTTAGGTGGGAGAGTTCACATCAACTTTGCAGAATTTCACTCAAAATTTATCAAAAAGCTTCCTGATAAGTGGCAACAAGACATTGCAAATGATGGTGAATATATACATAAGAATAAAATGTAATTGTACTTTATTTCTTTTTACAAATAAAGTTGATAAGCAAAAACAGAAATTATTTATGACTAAATATAATATCATTGTTTCTATTATCTGAATTTACCCTTCGATGGTATCTTGGTTTAGTTTCGTTTGTTTTAAGGCATGTCAACCTCAATGGGTTATTTAATGCCAACAAAATTTTTATTGCTGGTAATATTTTGTTTTGTCAAAAATCTTTTTCTGGTAATATTTTTCCTTCAAAAATGTATTGCTGGCAATATTTTTTTTTCAAAAATATATTGCTATTAATATTTATTTTTTAAAAACATTGTTGGTAATATTTTTTTTTTCAAAAATGTATTGCAGGTAATAATTTTTTACAAAGTATTTCTGGTATTAAAACCTATTTTTACACTTTCATCGTGTTTTTACCCCAGTTTCGGGGTTAACTATTTGCCCATAGCTGGGACCCTAATATGTGCTACCACCCCAGGCCAGGGTGGACCTGGGAACACCAGCAATTAAGAGGGGGTTCCACGCTCCTCAAAAACAATAATCCCTGGACGTAGTTTATCGTCTTACCCAGGACGCAGATGTATTTTATCGTCATACCCAGGACGCTCGATGGTATCTGATGGCATCTATTACAGAATAAGTGATTTCTCAATACACTACCGCTTTATTATTCATTATTGGTATTATATGAATTTTCACATTACTCGTATATGAAGATTTTATTAGTGATTACATGATGTTTTTTTCTTAAACAACTCATTTATAAGCAACTGTATTGAAATTTGAATAAATCTTAAGCTGATGTCAGCGTTGCTTAAGTAACAAAAAAAAATCTAAAACAAGAAAGAAAAAGGTGAAATTTAAAATTTACCAAAGACATTATTTTATACAATATTCAATAATTCTACCGGTTCTACTAGATATTATCAAAATGCTGATACTCATTATCTGAGGCCTTACTCTCACACTTGGGTCAGCTAGTGTTTCTAATTGCAGATGAACGTCC
Source organism: Acanthosepion pharaonis (assembly GCA_903632075.3). Taxonomy (NCBI): domain Eukaryota; kingdom Metazoa; phylum Mollusca; class Cephalopoda; order Sepiida; family Sepiidae; genus Acanthosepion; species Acanthosepion pharaonis. Next base: position 930,446 of record CAHIKZ030001111.1, read on the forward strand.
TGTATCACTGTGATCTTCAAGACTCGTATCTCCATTGGGTCACTTCAGAAAGCAGCGCCGTATTGTTTGATCATAATGTGGACCTTTCTCCTCATGCTCTTTTAATGTTGGCAGCAGTTTGGGAAGCATTGTGGCCAAGCTTAAAACTCAAAACGGTAAACGCATCTCTTATTTTTCATGTTCAGGATGAAGAGTATATAATGATTTAAGTTAAATTCTAAAAGAGATTGATATGCAATTAACAAAGAGAGCACTCTAATCATTAGGAATTAATAATATATTTTTGTGCAGCTACCATAATAATATATTAGAACACAAAACGCTTATTTTCAAATCGGGCATTGTTTCCCGAACAACCTAATATATAGAAATGTCTATTTATTAGATACAAGCATAAAAAGTAAGCAACCCGAGTACTAGTCATAATACTAAGTTATTTATTAAAATATCATATATACAAGAATGAGAAGTCATAATAATTCCAAAATTCAACCAATCCATTCTACAGCCTTCTTTTATCTGCTAAATCCCTTCAGGAGGCTTATATCATATCACGTTGAAACACCGATTCTCGTACGATCACCAAAGTTAACCAACATCGATTCTGGTTAGTATCTAGATGGGTGACCGCTTGGGAATAACCAGTTGCTGTAAGATAGGATGTGCGGATGGAGTAATCGATAAGAATTGAAACTCTGAGAGCCGAGTTCCAATTCCAATCAGGTTCGTTATATTCACTTACACACAATTACTTGTGGGAAAGGCATGAATCCAACTTTTCCCTTCCCCAGCTATGGGTTAATTAGTAGGAATTGTATCAGTAAATTATTATTATTATCTCACAAAAATTTCTAACAATCTGAAAATATTTTCGGGTTTTAAATAACCTGCAAAAGCCGTAAAAACTAATCAGTCAACACTTTCATTATGGTTTTTCACAATTTGAGAGGGATCTTTTTCACTAAATGTTTTTATTTCAATTAATAAACCTGATGTAATGAATATGCATACACCTGGGTTCCCCCTAACAGTAATATGATTGGCTGGTGTCAGCCATAAATACAGACTGATGTGGAGGTACAGGGTTGACGCCTATTGGCTACGCCTATACTCTTCGCCTATTGACGACGCCTATTGCCTACCACTACGACGAGGACCAGTCCATTATGGTTACCTGATAGATTGTTCTACTCGGTTACAGTAGTCCAAAACCACTTTGCTACTTCGAACAAGTATATCTCCCTTTTCGGGACATATCAAGACCAATTATAGATCATTTCGTGATTTTTTGTAGTCTTATTTTAAGAAACGTAAAATTAAATGTAACACTGGAGTTACTAAACAGGATATTTTACACTCAATTTAGTTCTACCAATTCTACTACTTTAGTTATATCAGGGTTTCCCAAGCTGGGCGATATCTCCAACCGGTGGGTGATTTCAACTGTTGGGTGTGCGATGAGAAACTGAACAGAGTATGGTAGGCGACAGGAAAAGTTGGTGGGTGATATAGCATGTTGTGTATTAAAAATGTATTTTAACGAAAAAAAAAATATTCAAAGGAGATATGCACAGAACCTGTATTTAAAAAAACAAAAAAACAAAAAAAAAAACAGAGGCCAAATGGGATTAACAAGATCAAATTCCCAGATAAGATATATCCCCGCAAACATGGAATATTTTGGTATTTACTATAGTTTTGAGAAGGGTTATTAACATTCAAATATTTCTTAAGACGTAATAACGTTTTTTTCGGATATAAATTCGATAAAGAAAAACCAAGAACAACAAAAATATTCGCTGAATTTTTATTAGTTCCTAGTAGTGTACATTCGTTTTCATTTTATATTTATGAACAAAAATCGTTTTATTTTATGTCAACACTTGCAAGACTAACCCCAACCATAAAACTAAATTATATATATAGTGATTTTCTAAGCGTAGCTTAGATGTGGCACAAGGCTGAAAGTAGGGGGCACCCAGTGAGGATCGAATTCACTACTCAGGCGTAATTGTTCTAGCGAAACAAGCTTGCTAACCATTAGACCGCCTTGGGGTGCTCAGCAAAATTATATATATATACTTGTTAATGTTCTTTGATGCGGTAGTAGCAGCAGCAGTCTTCGCCTTATGTCAGCGATGTTTGTTACCTCCCTTTGGCATTTTTCAGTCAATTATGTGTTCCACGTTAAACACGCTTAGGCGATCATGTATCTTTTGATACATGACTGACGATGCAGATTTTTCCCACCATAGGTTGCCATTTCTTTCTGCGATAGACCAGTTGCCATCCAAGGCTATAGAACCCAGTCTATCCTGCTATTTACCCATATCTGGTGGGAGAAGAAGAGGATTCATACCTTTCCCAAGGGTATTAGCACGTAAGTGAATGTAATGGATTCGACTGGAATTCGAACTCGGCTCTCCAATTCCTCAATCCGAGCCGCTATCCATTAATCCACCACATTTTTTGCTATGTCATAAAGTCAAGATGCTTTTGAATATTCACGTAATAGGTGTAAAATTATTTCACGTGAAAGTGGGAACCCCTGAGTTACATTGGTTTATCTTCCTTTTCTCTTTTCTTCAGGCCCAAGTGAAAACATTTAAGTTACCATTTAAGCAACTTTAGTATTGATTCTTGCCCAGGAATTAAACAACACGTGTACTGGTTAAAATTCTAAGTTCCTTTTTTTTAAAAAAAAAATTCATGTGAGAACAAGTCTTCTCATTGCTTCAATGTTTTTTTCAATATTCTTGTAAATTTCAATAATGCTTTCTAAAGAATTTCAGATCAGGCTGGGATTTTCTTTTTTTTTAAACAATGTAATACGAAAAAAGAAATTGTATTTCTCTTTAACGGAATGCATGAAACTGTCCCAAAGTGTCTTGAATAAATGGAAACAACTGTGTGTGCAAGGGACCATGCTCCTCCCCTAGATTTTATCTCCTCCTCGGGAGGAAACTGAGTTTATTGTCCGGGACGTGAGACGTCCCCAAACGAGAAAGTTCCGAGGTTGTTGTGAATAAACTCACTTAAAAAAACTACGACCTTGTGTCACATCTGGTTGCGCTGGTAAATACACAAACACACGTACGTATGTGTGTGTGTTTGTATGTATATATATATATGTGTGTGTGTGCGCGCACGCTCGTGTATGTATGTGTGTATGTGTGTGTGTTATCACTTTAAACGTTAGTGGATACTCATATTTGAATAGCATATCGGATCTAACGACAGTTCCCTTCCCTCAAGGGGACACAGGTTCGAATCCTGCCGGAGAGCGCATATTTTTCCTAAATAAGATTTCTCGAATATTCAGGAAGGTAGACAAAAATAAATAAATATACTGTTTAATAAATAACTGGAGCGTCTACTCAAATATGAGTATCCAATAAAAATAACGTCTGTCGGATTAATTAATTAATTAATTAATTAATTAATTAATTCATTCATTCATTCATTCATTCATTCATTCCTCTCTATATTTATCAATCTCAGTCTGTTTATATCTATCTATCTATCTATCTATCTATCTATCTATCTATCTGGCTGTCTTAGTTTGTTTCAAATCTATCATTCTTTCTCAGTCTGTTCATATCTGTCTGTCTATTTTTGAGTTTCAAATTGACGAGACGATTATTATTTTTGGAAAAAAAATCCACCTGCGACATCATTATTCCAATCAACCCTTTTATTAAATATTCCTTAAATTTCCTCCTACCTTTTTCATTTAGCAAGTGGGCATTCTAAGACAAATTGTTTCCTTGAACATTTAATAAAAGTGCACTTGAAATAAGCATGTCGCGGGTGGATTTTTTCTCCAAAAAAAATAATCGTTCCGGCCCATCTATTTGAAACCCAAATGTACCTATCTACCCGCGATGTTTTGCTATTTCATCGATTTTAACCTTACTTTCACTTATTAATACCATGTTTCTCTTTTCAGATAACCTCTTTACAGCCCTGCACTTTATCTTGTCTTCTATATTCTTGTGTGTCTATTTCTTTCCTAAATTGTCAAGGCTGATATTCTTCACTTCTTTCCAGTTCCTTCTATTATTGCTATTTTCCCTGTCCCATTCACTATTCGTTAGACGACTCACCTTTTGCACTTTATCATTTCTAAGTATAGCTTAGATGCGTCCCATTTTTTATCGCCTTATGAAAAAAAAAATTATCTCACATGCTGTTCATAATGACCGCCGAATCGTTTCCGAGCATAGCCGGATGATGGGGCAGCTAAACATTCCCAGTTGCAAACGCCTGCTCAGACACATTATGCTTGTTCAGAACCCTACAGCGCCTATCAGTGGTTTATACTGCAACTATGCTGAGCGCGTGCCGAGTGGTTAGAACGTTTTCTTTCCGACTATGAGGCCCGGGTTCGGGTTTCATCATGGTTGATTTGTTAGGAAAGTGACTTCTTGATGTTATCGGCCTTTAGAGGCGGCCACACCGTGCGGCACCTTTGGAAAGTACCTGAAAAGGATACAACGGTTTGAACCAAGAATGTGAGTGAAATTTGGTAGACAGAAAGATTTGGGAGCCGTAAATGGTTGCATTAGCACGAAGTCACAAGTCATCGTGACCGAGAGTTTAAACGTACTATTTTTTTGGGGGATTTTTTTTTGCTTTTTAGGACTGCTGATCATACCAGATAATGCGCTCTCTCCCCGAACCTGTAAGTCCGCTCAGCATAGCTGTATTATAAACCACGGTTGGGATCGGCGTGTTTTGAAAAAAAAACACAAATGTGCTTCAGCAGGTATCGGCAACAGAGTTTAGCTAGCCGCCCTAGTAGAGAGGCATATTCACACATATATATATATATATATATATATATATATATATATATATATATATATATATATATATATATCGGAGAGCCGAGTTCGAATTCCAGTTGAATCCATTACATTCACTTCCGTGGTAATACCCTTGGGAAAGGTCTGAATCCTCTTCTTCTTCCTCCAGCTATGGGTAAATAGCAGGACAGACTGGGTTCTATAGCCTTGGATAGCAATTGGTCTAGGAGAAGGACAGCTCTGAATTCAAAACCTGCGGAGGGTCGTTTGGGGACCTTGTGGCACGTAGTGCACCAGGTCTCTGTATTCGGCCCTTCAAAAAGTGTGGCTGGTCCTGCACGAAACCTTCACCACTATAATCAATTCTCATGTGCTGTTGTCGGGCTGTCGGTGTCCTGGGAACTGATCTGCTTGACCCTCATACGTCGATTTCGACGGAGAGTTCAGTTATATATATATATATATATATATATATATATATATATATATATATATATATATATATAAATGCTGATTGGACTTGAATAAGAGAGCGTATAATCCGACGTGATCAACAATTTGAACAAGGCCAGTGCTCTCAAAATCCCGGCCACGATCACTTGTAGTTTCGTGCTAGCACAAATCTCAACAGCTTTGAAACAATTATGTCAACCCAATTTCACTCACAAGTCTTGGGGCAACCAGTAGTATGGCTTTTGAGATCTTTCCAGCTGTACCTCACGCTGGGGTCGCCTCTCCGCGGTGGCAATCGTGCGATTCGAACCGGTGACTTATGGTCGGAATGTGAACTATTTAACAAGACACCCTCAAACGCGCCCATGGTGATTTTCTAAGTGTAGCTTAGATGTGGCACTAGGTGGAAAGTATGGGGCATCCAGTGAGGATCGAACTCACTACTTTGTCGTAATTGTTCTAGGGAGGAAAACTTGCTTACACCACGTCCAGTTGCCGAAATGATTTTCTAACTGTAGCTTAGATGTGGCACAAGGCTAAATGTGTGGGGAACCCCACTGAGTATCTAACTTACTACTCAGTCGTAACTAATCGAGAAAAACAAGCCTACTAAACATTACCACACGTCGAACTGCACAACCCACGCGCCCATGTTGTTCATATAAAATCTTTTTTAAACATTTACAAAAAGAGAAAAATGACGTTACCTTGAGACGATGTCAAATCAACATGTCTTCTTTCCTTTCTTTGTGATTGTCATTACGCATGCGTGTCTTCTGCGCGTGATAGTTTCAATTCATGCTGATAGCATTTAGCATTTTTAACAGACCGTCCGCTTGTTTGAACAATGTGTACACATTGTCCTTGGCATGCGTTACACTGCTTTGCCTTGATCTGCATCCGTTCGGAAGAAGGAGTCGAAGCTTCAGCGGGAAAGTCAGGAAATGTAGATATTTGAAAGAAGTTTTATTGGTGGGACGTTGTTAGCTTTGGATTTGTTTTTGTTTTGTTTTTTGGTTTTTTTTTTTTTTGCTTTTTTGTTTGTTTTTTTTTTGTTGTTTTTTTACTGTCCTTCCGATAGAAATGAAACAAACGCGTCATATTCGAAAATATGAAAACTTACTTTTTACACAAAAATTTGAGAGTCCTTCAATTCGATACTTCGAAATGATAAAGTATTAATGGCATGATGGCAGTAAATTCTTAGAGAGGAAGGTGAGCTAGTTTGAGAAGATATAATTTGTCATCCATCTTCAATATCCTTGTCGATTCTAAATTTACTATCGAAATTGTTGGCAGTTTCTGTGGTGGCATTGTATAGGTAGTGTGCTAGTGTAATGATGAGCCTATAGTGAATTCCATACGGTTTTAATCAATTTATTTCTGAGCTTACAGCTCAGAAATATATTAATTTTTTGAAGGCAAACGTAGAGCGATATTTCAAGCAGAAGCTAAACGCTTTGATACAGTTCATTTTCGTTCACGTTATTAAGTTAATAGCTTCCAAAGTTACTAATCTGATTAAATGGCCGGGTTGTTCGCCTGGCGTAAACCAAATTGAACATTGAAGGTTGAGCTAAGTTAGAAATAATTTTAGCTAGAGAAAACTAGCACGGTCTCCAATTGATAGAGTTTTGCAATTATCTGGATGTGACTCCCAAGTCACATCTGCTTCATCCTCTAAACTTTTAAATGAAACACCCTCCTCGACACCCGACCATGAGTCTCTCCTATTCGTCAGCTCCTAGGGGACGACTAGTTATGGTCAGGCCACTGACAAACAAATTAGGGATACTGAATGGGATACTTACTGTAGTTCATCTTATTTCACCAAAACAAAATATATGCAATTAATAAAGATAAAAAACATGAGGTATAATCAAGCATTTATTATTATTATTATTATTATTATTAGCATTAGCATTTGTGTATGTTATGTTATCTGCTTTGTATCCTGCAGAGTCGGGTTCAAACTATAGTCCTTAGGCCTTATAGGAGAATTGTCATTTAACTGATAGCACTTTTCTTAGTATATGAGATTTTCCTAGTAGGGCGATCACCTGGTCAACTTGTATGTTGATGTTATCTGGGACACTGTTAGTAAAAGTGTTCATTCCTTTTCTCACGAGGTCCAGTGCTCCGATTACCATTGGTATAGTCTCAGTCTTCATTTTCCACATCTTGTTAATCTCTATCTTCATTATTATTATTATTACTACTATTATTATTATTATTATTTGTGTATGTTATGTTTCCTGCTTTGTATCATGTAGAGACGGGTCCGGACTATTGTGCTTTTGTCCCTATAAGAGAATTATCATTTAATTGATAGCACTTTTCTTAGTATATGGGATTTTCCTAGTAGGGCAATCGCCTGGTCAACTTATATGTTGATGTTATCTGGGATTGTCCATTCCTTTTCTCACGATGCCCAGAACTCTAATTACTATTGGTACAGTCTCCGTCTTCATTCCCCACATCCTGTTAATCTCGATCTTCAGGTCCTTGTATTTGGACAATTCTTCGATGATTTTCATGGAGGTGTTTCTCTCAGATGGTACTGCAATGTCAATAAGCATACACTTGAATTCCTTGTCTCTTCAGGTCTGTTGTCTTTTATTTCCGTGTCAGTTTGAATTGGCATGTCCCAGAAGATATTTACATCGTTATTTTATGTAACTGTCTCTGGTTGGTACTTCATGACATTTTCCACTGATAATTTTTGTAAAAAACATCACACACATTTTATATACATAAAGCTCTTCGCCAGCTTTGTTTAAGTTTTTTCTGTAAGGCATGGGCTATCTTAAATGAGTCTATCGAAACCTTTTCGAATCAATCCAGGTGCTAGAACTGGAATTATTGATATCCGTATGTGTCACATTTTTTAGATTACCATTTCAAGATACTTGTATTTTTATAGTTTGCTAAAGAATTTCGCAGATACATTACAACGTGCAGGGACTGTCATTTCAATAAGAAAGCACATTTTGTTCTTATTATTATTATCATTGTTATTATTATTATTTTAAATTATTTTGACATGCATTTGTTTTATGATCACATTTCGGTTCATAAACGATGACCGAAGGCGAAGGGCGTCATTTTTTTTTAGTTGTCTTTTGTTTAATTAAGGAGAAACAATTAACAAAACAAAAAATTAAATGTTCAAAATTCTTGGCAGGATATGGGCTGAGTTTGTTAGAATTATTTTTGGATTTCCTAGAGAGATAGTGAATCAGGATTTTGTTGATTTGTTCTTGAGTTCCTTTCTTTACCAGACTAAAAGCTCCAATTAGCAATAAGTTTTAGTTTTTAAGTACGCCATTTTATCTATTTCCATTATATTATTATTATTATTATTATTATTATTATTATTATTATTTCCTTTGATTTCTGGCGTTTACACATTTTTTCCGGGTCCCGCCCAGGGACCTAAGGTTAAAAATGGTATCATGACACTTTCCACTGACAAAAAAAAAATTACATAGAGAAAGCCTTTCGTAAAGTGTGGGCTGTACTTGTCAGAACAATTTTTTGTATCTCTTTGAGGCATGGACTTCCAGGAATCCCTTCGATTAGTCTACTGGAATCTTTTCCAACCATTCCTAGGGTTCCAACTACAACAGGGATTGTTGATGTTTCCATGTGCCACATATTTGAGATTTCTATTTCAAGGTCCTTGTATTTTGATAGCTTTTTTAATATTATTATTATTATTATTTCCTTTGGTTTCTGGTGTGTACACATTTCTTTCCGGGTCCCGACCAGAGACCTAAGGTTAGAAATGGCCTCATGACATTTTTCACTGACCAAATAAAAAAAAAACACGTATTTTACATAGATAAATCGCTTCGTAAGGTGAGAACAATTTTTGTATTTCTTTAAGGTATTGGTCAATTATTATTATTACAGTATTTTCTCCTTTTCAAGAAAATTAAAGTAGGGACTACTCTAGCCTAGTCTACTTAAAAGTGGGGGGGTGTTTACCACAAATTACAGCACTAAATAATTCCGTTCTAAAAATTTAACTGGAGAGGGATGGAACCAACAACTCAAAGCATTGTTTACAAGCCATACATTAAAAATATCTTCGGTATTAAATAACTGATAAAGTTGAAATGCCATTAAAACAGAAAAATCAATCAATCAGTCAACTCTCTCAGATGATATCTTGTCATTAATTAATGAATGAATAGTGGTTCAAAACATAGATATCATGCAATTCCCTATAAGACTGTTCACTTCCGGATTATTCTTACTATTCCGATGAAGCTTCTTTTCTGAAACGGTTACACTGGGCAGTCAATGCCAATTATCTATGTTCATGTTCCAATTTTGTCGGTCAGCGTACCAAGTGCTCCAGTGACTACTGGTATGATTGGAACTTTCTTCAACTTCCAAAAACTTAACGAGTTCGAAACTTGATTACTTTTCTTTTCTTCCTTTTGCACTGTTTTTGCATCAAATGGACACGATGAATCAGTAAGTAATACTTCTTTTCCTATCTTCTACCAATATATCCAGATTGTTGGACTCTACTTTCTTATCTGTTTATATTGAAAAATCTCACAAAATCTTGTATGTTTCTGACTCAGTGACAATCTCATGTTTATGGTTGTATCATTCTTTTTCTCGCAAAAATCTCTGGAAATTATTATTATTATTATTATTTCCTTTCATTTCTGGTGTGTACACATTTCCATCATGACATTTTCCACCGACCAATTAAAAAAACATAGATAAAGCGCTTCGTAAGGTGTGGGCTGTACTCGTGAGCACAATTTTTTGTATTTCTTTAAAGGATGGGTTTCCAGGAATCCCTTCAATGAGTCTACATGAATCTTTTCCAACCAATCCATGGGCTCCAACCACGACAGGGATTGTTGATGTTCCCATGTGCCACATTTTTGAGATTTCGATTAACTTTAATTCTTTCATTTTAATTTATTATTATTATTATTTATATTATTATTATTATTATTATTGTACCCGTTCAGTCAAAAATGGCAACTGTTAGAAATTTAATGTGTTTAAACTCACATTGAAATGGAAATATCTCTCGGAAGAGAAAGAGTTGCAATAGAACGACAAAAACAGCAATGACAAAGCCTATTTCAAGACCAAGCTTGAAGCAATATGATCACTTTATAGACAAAGGTATCTGAGTGCCTCACACGAAAGGCTTGGACAAATAAGACTGCAATCAAAGAAACGTAAGAGTAAATGAACTGATTAATTAATCGGTTCATTTTGTTTGGGAAGTAATTTTGTATAGATTATTAACACCACTAAGGGGTGTAATCACTCAGAAATTTACCACCTTAAGTTCATTTACCCTCTTCCTACTACATATGGGACAGGAAAAATGAATAAATACATACTGATAATCACTATATTATTATTACTATTATCAATAATAATAATTATCATTTCCTTTGATCTTTGTTGTACACTGGTTTCCTTCCGAGTTCCAACCAGAGATCTAAATGGCATGATGATATTATTATTATTATTATTATTATTATTATTATTATTATACTATACGAATCCTTCTGGCTCTTCTATTGCAGAGCATGTAATAAATAACAGGAATTGTGTGGTTGATTTTAGTGCGGACCGTTTTTCGATTTTATCTAGGTCCCACTCCTCATATCACCTCAGGGTTCTAGAGTCCTTGTATATCAGATTCCGTGGGCCTTTCCTCTGTAAACAGAGGGAATGCTTACTGGGTCTGAATGTTATTGAACTCTAGCTTCTTGAAATTCTTTTCTTTTTCTTCTTTCTATTCGTTATATTAATTAAATTTACACACTTATATAAACCTGATAAGGCTTGGACGAAATCGGTTGTTCTTTTTTCGCTTTTTAAAATGCCATATAAATTTTGCTTATTCCTAGCTATCGTTAAATTTTGTACGATAAAAAACTTATTTAATTATTATTATTATTATCATCATCATCAATAAGAATTATCATTTCCTTTGATTTCTGTTGTATACTGACTTCCTTCCAAGTTCCAACCAGAAACCTAAATGGTATGATGATATTTTCCACTGAAAATTTTTAGATTTACACCTCAATTCTTTGTATTTTGGTAGTGTCTTTGGAGATCTTTAAAGTTACATTACAGTCTACAGACTATATTTAATATATATGTCAGTTATTATTTTGAAATGTCGTTGCAATAGTTGAAGTGATAGAAGTGTTAATATAAGTAAGAAAATATGCAATTCTTTAGTACCCTAGGAGAACTGTAACGAATTAGTACCATTTTCAGCCAGAGTTCGCTTATCTTAAATGACTTCCTGTTCAAAATCGATTCCCTGTCAAGTATTCTGCAACGGTGGCAAAAACTGAACTCACCCCATGAGCGAAATAAAAGAACATTTCCCAAACAAGTCAGCGAAAATGAAAGAGTCAGAGAGTTGGGATGGGGGATAAGAAAAGAAAAAAAATAAAGAGAAAGGGAAAAAAAAAAAGAAAAAAGACAGTGTAACCGAAGGGACAAAAAAAACCCCTTGGCACTCAGAAAATACCAATCAACATTATTTATCAGATATACGCATGTAAAATTTATTATTTCTTCCAAATATATAATGATTTTCTAAGCGATGCTTAGATGTGGCACAAGGCCGGAAGTATGGAGCACCCAGTGAGGATGGAACTCACTTTTCAGTAGTAACTGCCTTAGCAGGACAAGCTTGCTAACCATTACACCACGCCGAGGTGCCCTTCTTCCAAATATATATTTAAGGTTAAATATAGGAGTTTTATTTATACTGGTCGGTTAGCCATTAGCTGAGTAGTTAGAACTTTCTAGGTCTGCTTCAAAACTGGATTTACCAATGCGAGAACTTCTTGATAATTCCGTCCATATAACGCACCTTGTCGTGGTGTAATGGTTAGCAAGCTTTTCTCGTTAGAACAATTATGACTGAGTAATGAGTTCAATTCTCACTGGGTGCCCTCTTGTTTCGGCCTTGTGCTACATCTAAGCTACGCTTGGAAAATCAATTTTGGGCACCTCGGCGTGGTGTAATCATTAGCAAGCTTGTCTCGCTAGATCAGTTACGACTGAAAAGTGAGTTCGATTCTCGCTAGGTGATCCATACATTAGGCCTGGTGCCACATCTCAGCTATGCTTAGAAAGTAACTATAAACACGATTCCCGTATGCTGCGTCGCTGGAAAGGGCCTGAAAACCATACCGCAGGTTGATTCAAGACATTGTGAGGAAATGATGATTGTGCTAGTACAAAGTGACAAGTCACCGTGCCTGAGGATTTGATCACACGAGCTTTGTTTAACTATCGGGTGCAACTACTGAGAGCTTTGGGCTTTTTTCAACGACTGATCCCGCCGGATAATCCGCAGGTTACTTGATATTTTGTTTTTTTTATGTATATTTTGCTATTCCATTGCACCTTCGGATTTCGGTGTCATATCTGGTATCTGTTAAAACACTACGTAAATATTTAAACTTCTCTACTTGGTATTTTTTTATTTTATTTACTTAAATATTTGAATGTATAAAAAGAACGTATAAACAAAAAAATGTCTTAAATAATTGTCGGAATTTGTTCATTTCATAATATATATATATATATATATATATATATATATATATAAGTTACGAAGAACTTGGTAAACCGAATGAGTAATTCCAAGGAGGATGAAATCCTGAGAGCTCAATGTGAATCCAGAGCTAATATTTAATGAAAAAAAACAGACCACTTTAAGGTACCATTACAATAATTTATTTCACCAAAATCCTTTTAAAACAAAATTACAGCCTTTTCGATTCACTTCCCTCTCCCCCTCTCTCTTTGCCGTAACACTCATTTAGATATATCTGTATTACTGTTGTCTATCTCCTTTCCATTCTTCCTTTTCTTTTCCACCCACTACCCTCCCATTCCTATATATCATTTCCGTTAAGTTAACCATCTAAATAGGTCACGATTAGGTCACTCCTCCTACCCCAATATAAAACATGCTTAAGAGAAATATGAAATTTACCCCTCTCTATACTATACCTTGTCTCATTGACTACAACGATCACCCACCCTGTTAAATTACACTACCCATCAATTTCTAATCCCATTTTTCCTTTCATTTCGTTGTTGGAAGTGTTACCTGATGATCCGGAGTCCTTCAAAAAGGATTTTGGTGAAATAAATTATTGTAATGCTACCTTAAAGTGGTCTGTTTTTTTCATTAATTTATATATATATATATATATATATATATATATATATATATATATATATATATATATATATATATATATATATATATACATATATAGTCAGATAAAAATTAAAGAAAATAAACCATGTATTATCTTTTATAATTTCATGTGATCAAGCAAAAATGTCTTCTCTTTCGTTGGGAAGTCTTCACGCAAATTCTGCAGATGTTGGATCTTTGGATTAACATTCTCTTAATGAGGAATAATGTCTGAACTCACGTTTCTAACTTACTTGAAGTGAAGCGACTACATCGAATCAATAGCTGCATCTACTGCAAGGAAAGTTGGGTCACTGTGGCGTGCCAGAAGGATTTTTGTCGTCCGATCCTCATTTTGTATATTTACAAATCGACCATTCGTCTATGCATTGAATCCTGCTGTCATATCTGATCTGGTTCTTCTACTATTCATCTCGAGATTCTTGACAAAATCCAAAGAAGAATCTGTAATGGAATCGATCCTGACTTGTTATCAGTCACTTTCTTATAATAAACTTGCTAGTCGTCGTATGTTTAAATTATTATTAACTTTTATTTATTTTTTCAAATTAACAAGAGTCTTTCTCAGTACTAAGGTAGTCAGTGTAACGATTTTTGTCTTAGATCTTTTTTCAGCTATTCTGAGGATGCTCGTACAGAGTGAAACGTTGAACACACACACACACACATATACATATATATATATATATATATATATATATATATACAAATATCTATATATATATATATATATATATATATATATATATATATATTCTGTTTATACGTTATTTTCATAGATATAATTTATTTAAGTAAATGATCTGTTTTTTTTTATTTAACAGTATATATTACATTTACTGGCCTGAATGTTCTAGAAATTTCGTAGAAAATATGCGCTCTCCGACAGGAATCGAACCTCAGACATTAATGGGAACCGTCATTTGATCTGCCGTGCTGTTAACCATTCAGCGACAAAGAAGCTTTCTGGATAGAAAAGTCCGAATTACTGTTTATAAACACACACCTACGACGATTTTTCTTCATCGATCATATCTACTCACGAAACATATCTTAACGTAAATGAAAACATAGTGTGAAATAGATTATGTCCAACAATTATTTAATATATTTTCTAGTTATGCATTATTTTTATAGATATAATTTATTTAAGTAAATGCTTCATTTTTTAATTAAATTACATTTATCTTCCTGAATGTTCGAGAAATTTCGTAGAAAATATGCACTCTCTGAAAGGAATCAAACCTGTTTATGGGAATTAGTCAGTATATATATATATATATATATATATATATATATATATATATATATATATATATATTGAACAGTAAAAAATATTAAAAAAATTAGAATCTTCAGACACACTGGGTTATAGATTAATATTCTTTCGTTTTTTTATTATTATTTCATTTAGATTCCTCGACTAGTTTCGGCCAAAATGGCCATCATCGGCAGAAGAAATATTTCTGCTTGCTGCTAGCAGTAAACTACAGAAAATATATATATATATATATATATATATATATATATATATATATCGTCGGCATCTGTCCGTCTCGAACTAGGGCTGCCCAGACGTCTCGGCCTTGCTAAACAGAGTCCAAAGGAGAGGATAAACCAATACAGTTTGGTACCAGCGTGGCAGCAGGAGTTGCCGGAAGGTAGCACAAAGTGCCGTCCATCCGCCTTAGGGGCTCAACTCCGGGTTTGAATTCAGAGTTGTCCTTCTCCTAGACCAGTTGCCATCCAAGGCTATAGAACCCAGTCTGTCCTGCTATTTACCCATAGCTGGATGGAGAAGAAGAGGATTCACACCTTTCCCAAAGGTAATAGCACATAAGTGAATATTATGGATATATATATATATATATATATATATATATATATATATATATATATATATATATATATATATATATATATATATATATAGTTAAACCTAGAGAGCCAGATAAACCTACCAAGGTGAAACCTTGGTTGGTTTGTCTGGCTCTCTAGATTTAACTAGGTCTGCTCTATTTACTGTATCGAGCACTTGATTTAGTTATTTTGCCTACTCGTATCGGTTTTTTTTTTTTCTTCTTTGGAATTTAGGCCTTACATGCTAGACGATTATTTTCGGTTAACGTCCATGTTCTTGGTTCTTTCTTTTTTTATACCTTTTTCCCCTTTGATATTGGTTTGATTATTTGCTGAAGGTTTTCCGAACGACTATAATTTCTTATACTTATAAGATTATTATTACTACTATATATATATATATATATATATATATATATATATATATATATATATATATATATATGGGAATTGCGGGAAAATATAGATAAAATATGACTTGAATCCGACAGAATGATATGATAAGGAAGAAATAGGAAACGTTAATAGAGTTAATAAGTTTCCCTTTTATTTAATCTTTATAAAATTTGTAATGAAGCATAAATTAAAACTAAACATGTCAAATTTATAAACGTTTCCTATTTCTTCGTTATCCTATGATATGTGTATGTGTGCGTGTTTTATATTTTAAAATCAAACTTACCTTTAAACAAGTTTCATTCAATATCACAGAAAATTTATTAATTTTTACAAATGTTCTTACAGTTTTCTGTTTGGAGAGACTTAGGGATTGTAGAAACTGTCCATAGTGTTTATTGCCCCAAGCGCTTTCGGCCAATTCAGTAGCCATTTTCAAGTTTTCCGTTGTTTTTTAATGCAAAACATTAAGAAAGGTTCACTTTAAAAAATCTTATAAGATTTGCTGTGTCTGTCGCATTAAATGAAATTTGTGAGTTGAGATCAAATACTGCTTAAATTTGGATCGGAATCTAACAGAATGTTAAGATAAAGAACAATAAGAAAACACTTATCAATCTCACCTGTTTCACTTTTATTAAAGCTTCATCAGAGAATGGGACATGGAGAAAAAGAAGGAAGAAATTCTGCTATTTTCACTTTTATGTTGTTTAATTTTCACTAGTTAATTGTTTCACTCGTATTCGGCTTGTTAAAAAAACGTTAGTATAATTTGTGGCATTCCAAATTTAGGGAGAGACGGCACGTCCATTCGAAGTTTCAAAAAATTAACTGATGCCATGCTTAACTAAAAAAAACAGTAAATATTGCTTTATATATGTAAGTGTATAATAATTCTAGTCTGTCTATGTCGGATTTAAATGATAATGTATGTGTGAGTGTCCGTGTTTGTGTGTGTATGTTCGTGTGGGTGAGTGCATTTCTAGTAGACATTATATTTGTCGATTTTTCGCCTGTTGGTTTGGAAACTTTTTTACGTACATAGCGTTTGTTTAAAATAAACATACGTTAGATTCTTTAAAAATGGAATCAATAAAGATTGGTGATTTAATAATGCGTTTGACGTCTGTTTATGGTTGGCAATATTGGTATTAGCATTCCCTCGAAGAACTTTTGACATAAAGAATTAGGTTATTTTTCAATTAGGGTAGCATTTGTAAAATCTACGTTATGATCAGTTTTGTTCATGTGTATTATGAGAGTTTGAAGGCTTGTTCAAACGTAAGTCGCTTTTATGTTCGTAGATACGGACTTTTAGATTTCGCGATGTCTCGCCGATATAAGTGCTTTTACATTGTAAGCATTTTATTTGATAAGTACCGGTATCTGAAGTGGTGGTGGATCTTTTTTTTTTTTTCTTAATTATATCTCCGATTGTCTTAGTAAAGGTCATAGTATAAAGGTCATAGTATTAAGGTCATAGTATTAAAGATAATGTGGTAAGGGTCATAGTATTTGATATGTCCCGGAAAAGGGATATATTTGAACGAAGTAGCTAAATGGTTTTGGCTACTATAACCAAGTAGAATACGGTAGCAGTAATCGACTGGTACGCGTCGTAGTCGCAGGTAAGAAGTGTAAATCAATGGCGTAGTCCAATAGGCGTCGTTATAGACTTAGTTCTCAGACTAGGGCTCTTTGACTCTTCTGATGCTCCTACACGTCCGTCGGTATTTATGACGGACACCAGCCAATCACACTCCCGTGAGAGGGAACACTGGTGTATGCATATTCCATTATATCAGTATTAACGATAACTAATTTATTTACAAGTTTTGTAGAAAGAATGTTAGAGAGTAGGATTGAGAATTTTCTTTTATTGTGGTTAAAAGTGCAATTGCTGGTGTCTAGTGTTTGGGATTTATGGAGTCTTTAAGCTCGTTTTCTATCGTTGAGGATTAAATGATGTGGTTAGTAAAGAAGTCTAAATGTTTTCTCAGTTTATTTCTCATCTTCACCTCACTATTCTGTACTACATATTCTAAGGGCCCTCGGGTAGAATCCTATGACTAATCCTGATCTTATTTTTTTGATTGTGGTAGGAATATAAATTAATTAGATCATTTTTGGTAGTGGGTTTAAGATAATGTCTACAATCTAATTTGATATTTTTACGTATGAATATGATGTCGAGGAAAGCTAGAGATTTGTCTATTTCAAATTCCGGTGTGAATTCGATTATTAAGTTTCTTTAGTATGTATAATTGATTTATATTATGAGAATATAATGCATATATATATATATATATATATATATATATATATATATATAATTACGTTCTCTTATCACAGGAATTTCTTTCTTATTTTTCTCCATATCTCATTCTCTGATGAAGTTTTAATAAAAGTTTTTTTTTTCTTTAATAAGTTTTTCTCGAATATTTAGGCGAGTAGACGAAAGTAAATAAATGCACTGTTTACTAAATAAATAGAGCGTCTACTCAAATATAAGTATCGACTAAAATAACATTTAAGTAATATATATATATATATATATATATATATATATATATATATATATATATATATATATATATATATATATATATAGGTCTCATTAAACAATTTAGACAAGTATTCCTTTATTTATTCTTAATTGGGTCCTCTCATATTTACGAACGAGTTTCTTAGTATTTTTATTAAAGAAAGAAAGAAATTTTCATATGAACACAGCAATTTGGTCTTAGCAAAAACAAAACCCTGAAGATGACATTGTGCTAATGCCGAAAGTACTCGGAAATAAAATGGATATACATCAACATAGTAATTTTTTTCTTCCTTTAACAAGGATACAAAGAAACTAGTCTGTAAATATGAAAGAATCCAATTAAGAATAAGTAAACAAAACATCTAAATTGTTTAATTAGTCATGTCTTAATGAAAACATGCTGCCCAAATATGCGCAATTTAAATACATTCATATATATATGAAAATTTCTCTGATTTAACCAGTAGAGAAGACAATATTTATGAATAAAAATGACAATTACTGCTCTTACAAACAAATATACACAACAGATTCATAAAATCAAAAGAAAATGGTTGAATACATCAACACAGATATAATGACAATATTCTCCACACGTGACAAATACTGACGTTATTTTTCAGTTAAACATATGAAAATAGCGTTTCTCTACATTCCAGTTGCTAGGTACATTCTGTTTTTGTTTTTATTAGTTACTTTATTCAATTAATTTTCGTATTTTGCTTTGATAAAGTCCACATTGGACGAAACGCGTCAGCAATTACCAGTTTTCCAATTGTCATTTTTATTCATATATATATATATATATATATATATATATATATATATATATATATATATGTCTCTGTGTGTGTGTGCGATAACGATACCTATTTTTATATTTCAAGATCAATATTGGGGAAAATGAATGACAAAGTGGAAAAAATTTTCTTGCTTTCTTCAACGCATGTCTGCAAGAATTTTTTTCAGTTTCTAAATGAATTGGTTGATATCGAGATTCTTTTATATTCTTTAATAGTTTGGTATTTGGTATACATTTTCCCCAATATTGTTCTTGATTTATAAAAATTAGGTACCTCTATTCAATTTTCGATATCTAAGGCATAAAATGATTTTTTCAAAAATGAAAAAACATTCTTGACTCTTTCATTTTAGCTTTAATTGAAGGCTAAATGTTTAAATGTAAATTAAAGCTTAATGGAAATATTACTATTTCCATTAAGCAAAACACTCTGGTGTACTTCAAATAGAAATTATATTAATTGGAATCTCAAATTTTGCTCGCTTTTACAAAATCGGCACATTTGTAAACAAAAATTCATTCTCGGTTTTAAAAAGACCTTCCAAAAATAAAATATACTTTTCTGAAAATTTATTTGAGGAATATTAGCTGATGTAAAGTATAATTAATCTGATTTGAAAAAAAAAAAACATTATTTACTTTAACTTTAAAATAACATGGAAATGGATTTTAATTATTTTGATTATGTACTTGTCACTCGTAGATCACATAACAACCACTCGTATGGCTTGTCACGCGTAGATCACTTAACAAATGATGATAAAATGTGTCAACACATTTACTATTGTTCTTCGGTGACTTTATCTGTTAAAACATACTTACGGAAATGACGGGTGGAGATTGTAGTTTAAAAGGAGTGGCTCAATCTGTTAAGACACATCAGGCCATATGACGGTTCCATATAGGATACAGTTTCGATTCCTGTCGGAGGACGAATATTTTCTATGAAAATTTCTCGGTCATCCAGGCCAGTAAATGTTATAAATACTGTTTATTATAAACAGAGCATTCACTCAAATATTTTTATCTATAAAAGAATGTATAAACTTCAAAATGATAATTTGGTCCATTTCATAAACACACACATACATACATACATACACACACACACATATATATATATATATATATATATATATATATATATATATATATATATATATATATATATATATATATATATATATATAGTTGTATCCTCTTTTTGTTTGTTATCGAACTCCTCCTAGAGTTTTGGAGATAGACTCCCATAACCATATATATTCTGAAACTACTTTGCCCAGGGTACTTGGATAAGTATATTTCATTTTGATCAAAGAGGGGGGGGACTCGGGGTGGGGTCGAATAATATTTTTTTCCTTTGATTTAAATTTGAACAAGGGAATTACTCCTATTTAACATAGAGAAGAAGAAAGCCAAAAGATGGAGGTCACATCGTCAAGATCATTGAGTAATATTGAAATGTATCATTTTTTCCACAAATTATAATAATGATTTAAAATCAAACATCATTTTCTCATAAAACTGTGACACGCTGCAAGACGCATGAAAATCGGTTAGTATATATATATATATATATATATATATATATATATAGGTGTGTGTGTGTGTGTGTGTGTAGAAAGAAAGAGAGTGAGCAAGTGTGAGAGAGAAAGTGAACAGTTAGTAGTTGGTCTCAAAACACAAATGCTCAATGAAAAACCATTTTTGGTTACCAGCGCACTGATTGGGATTCATTTCCGGATATTCTTTGAGACGCCTCTTGGAGGAAAATTCTTAACCTTCCTACTGAGAATTGTGCCATTGAGGTTTCTTCTTGGGTGAAAGCCGTCATCGATTTTTTTGTGGCTTCTCGTAAATACCAGGTGAAACCACTGTCTTCTGATTGTTTCACACCGGCCTGTTCAGCAGCAATAGATCGCGGGAATCACTTTTTTTCCGGATATACTAATGTTACAGCTCCGGTCGCAACAGACGCCTATTCGATTCTGTTCGTAATAATAGTAAGCGTGTCCCCGAAGAGGCTAAGTCTTTGTTCACTGGCACACTTAGGCACCGTATGGCGTCTAACAGGTTTGGTTCTCATGACTATTGGCTGGTTTGTAATAGTGTGCTAAATAAGAGTTAGTCATCTGTCCCCCAACTATCTTCACTCAATTTGAGGTATTATTGTTTTGCTCGTAAATTCTCTCCAAATTCTAATCTTGGCTCATCTTGGGCATGTTTGCCGGACTTTCTACTTAGAACTGAGTTTCTACTGCGTGATATGCATATGTTCTCTTGAACGGTCTACCCCAGCGAGCGTAATAAAGGGTTAAAGTTCGACATTTCAACCATCTGAAGAAGGCCGGAGCGTACTTGTGTTAAGTTTTATAGGTTCGATGAAGTGAATTTGGCAGCTGATCACAAAACTGACATTCAATCTATTGCCAACTGGAGAAAGAATCGGCTTGTGAATTTTGACGCTTCCACAACGAAACTTCTTTGTTTTAATCGTCTTAAAGAACCTCTTTTGACTTCCATTAACATGGCTGATGCTAACCTCTAGAAAAGAGATTCGTTATACCTTCCCGGGCGAACGTTTTCCGCTGACATTAAGTGGAAAGATTATATTGAATGTATTGCTAGACCTGCTGCTAGTAAAGATGGTTCACTCTGTCGTGCTAAACAATTTTTCTCGTTAGAGTCTACCTTTCATCGATGCATTGAATATTGTTGCCGCATCTGGTCTGATGCGTCTGCCATGCATTTAGAGATTCTTGATAAAATCCAAAGAATCTGCAATGTTATTGGTCCTGACATATCATCTCAGCTTCAGTCACTTTTCCAACGTCGTAATGTAGCCTCCTTGTGACCTTTTTATAATTACTTTCATGTGAATTGTTCTAATGGCCTTTCCTCTTTGGTACTTCGGATTTACGTATAAGCGCAGTACTAGATTGGCGGAAAGGTCACATCATATCTGTTGAAGTTGTTCTATGCTGACAGTTTCTTTTCTCGCACTTCTCACTTGCGGAATTGTCTTGCGGTCTGTTGCTTTCCAGTCAACTTGGATCTTCAAAAATTTAAAAGCAATGCCAATCATTATCTTCTGTTTATCTTTATCTCATATTCTTACACACTCAGTAAGTCTTTGTGTCTTAGTGGCTATATTGCCTTGCTTGGGTGAAATGATTTAAAAAACGTTAATATATATATATATATATATATATATATATATATATATATATATATATATATATATATATATATAATTTAAAACAAGTGTATCCTCATTTCTTCCCGTACGATGTTATTCATAAGGTTCATGCCTTTCGGCAAACATCAGGCATAAACTTACTAAGTGCATGAAATCTTAATTATCATTTCACAGGAAAAAATAAGGAAACAAACACACGCACACACACATATATATATATATATATATATATATATATATATATATATATATATATATATATATATACATACAAGATGTCTGTAGGAACAGACGAAAGCTTGTAGTAAAATAAGAACTAATGCAACAGAAATTTATAAAAACAAGGATTTTTTCATTCATAACAGGTTCGGGCTTTTTGTATATTATTTGAATTGTTCGCGACGATGGATTTCTCGCCAATTAAATCATTAACCTTTGTATTTGTTTTTGTATGAATAATTCATGAATTTGTAAATTAAATGCACCTTTATAGAAATATATATAATATATATATATATATATATATATATATATATATATATATATATATATATATATATATATATATCAAGGCTATTCCAATAACTTTGACCGATTTTAAATGTGAATTAAGTTTAAGCGTCTAATAATTTTTTTGTTTTTTTTTCAGATTTGTGACATTTGAGCAATAATATTTTTCACACATAATTGCCTTGATTTAAATAACATGACCCAATAATATATATATATATATATATATATATATATATATATATATATATATATATATATATATAATCTCGAATACAGCTATACACAAGTAACATTTGAAGTAGTAGGATATATACATACACTTTTCCCACAGTTCGATCTTAGAATCTATAGGTTAATAATCCATTCACTTTTAACGAGTGAGTCAGTTAAGTCCCATATATGATACACGCTTGGACGATCATGTTTTGATTCATGAATGACTAGACAGAAGAATTTTTCTTGCAGTAGGTTGAAGACAACATAGTCTTTTCTCCGGCGATATATATATATATATATATATATATATATATATATATATATATATATATATATATATATATATAACGCCCAGTAATCGATATAAAATAACGGAATAAAATTTATACAAATAATAATTATATATCTGTACCCAACGAAGCAATTCTACTCAAAGTTTCATGCATATAAAAATTGTCAGGCACCAATTAAAACTATTCTACAACAAAATTCTTTATTTATAGGTTACTGACAAGTTCATGGCATAGATCATATTCTTAGTGGAATAGGCGAAGTTCCTTAGTCAGTTTTTATTTGGGCCAGCTTAAAGATTACTATTTGCATGAAACTCTGTGTATATATAATTATTTTAGTATATATATATATATATATATATATATATATATATGTGTGTGTGTGTGTGTGTGTGTGTGTGTGTGTGTAAAAGTGAATATTGAAATCAACATTCAGAGGCGACAGACTGTTTCATACTGTTTAAGACATTTTCATTATGTTTATACGTTTTTTTTATAGATATTTTTTTAAATAATTGTCGGACTTTGTACATTTCCTAAGATATATATATATATATATATATATATATATATATATATATATATATATATGAACTAAGAATTAAACACTTACCTGCTGAAATATATTTATTATCGGATTTTTCGTTGTGTGTTGAGTTTATTCTTTGATTGATATCACATTGCTCTGTATACAATACTTTGAGCTCTCTTCATGGAGCTATCGATTTAATATTTTATATTACATAGACCTACTTGAATTATCCTTTCCACTTACGGATCGACTTACTCATCTGTTATATATATATATATATATATATATATATATATATATAGTATATTTCTTCATATATATATATATATATATATATATATATATATATATATATATATATATATATATATATATATATATATATATATATATATATATATATATATATGAAGAAATATACTTGTCCTATATTTATGGGATAAAGTGCTCAATATTAGAGATAAAGCGTGTGTTATTATACAAGGGAACATTGAAGTCAACACTTAGAGGCGACAAGCTGTTTCATGCTAGATGCAATCGTCAGGCCACTGATTGTGTCTAGCATTAAACAGCCAATCGCCTCTAAGTGTTTCCTTCAATGTTCACTTTTATTTACATATATATATATATATATATATATAATTGTTTATATATATATATATGTGTGTGTGTGTACATATATATATATATATATATATATAATTGTATATATATATATATATATATATATATTATTGTATATATTTGGGCAGCAATTCCTCTTTTATACAAGTTTAATTAAAGACTACTGACAAGTTATTGCGATTAAGCTTTTTTATTTAATTTTTCTCCTGTTCGGATGAGTTCCTTCTTTTCTGGGCATAAAGTGTGTCCAAACAAAGAAATAGTTCTTCACGAGGAAACAGTTCTTATCGCCTGATGATTGCTCTGCCTGAAACTCGGAGCTTTGTTGGTTTACCAAAAGTTTTCTTTGTTTTGCTTATAAACATATGGCTTTTTTGTTTCTGTATTCCGCATTTATTATATCATTCTGTATATTTATTTCGATTATTTCTGCTCTGTTCTGTGTGTTATTATTTGATTCATTTCTCTTTACATTTTGATCCTTATTCTTTTTGACTTTGATTTAAAATCTTATATTCTGCTTATTATTAATCTGCTGATGTAGTCCCGCCCTACACCGCAAATTGCTACAAAACTAAATCATCAACGAGAAAACTCGATTCCTGTTCTTAAATAGCCTCTTCAGAACGATAATTCCACATGGATTTCATGCATGGCGCCAAAATCGTTCAGAAATATCTAAACTGTCAGCTGTATGCAGCCGCTTCCTAAAACCAATGGTAAAGAAAGGCTTTGAGCGAGTAACACCTGAGGGCCTTCGTAAAGATAATCCCACCTTGGGGATTGGTCCTATAGAATCGCAAACAAAAAACCGTACCAAATAACAGAAACCATATCACTTGAGGACGACCAACAGCAGCAACAACTAAAATGGTTAACACATGTGGCTCGTAGAAAACAAATAATGACATAATCAAGATATCGCCTGAAGAAGGTCGGAGCGCAAAACGGCCGAAACGTCGTGAATATGCTAATAAAGATGTGTACAACAGTCCGAACAATGTAAATAGTGGAAATAATTACAATACCTCATCTCAGAAATAGAGACAGATGTTGAAGGCGAATATGGCAATAAAGATGTGGACAACAGTCTGAACAATGTAAATAATGGAAATAGTTACAATACCTCATCTCAGAAATAGAGACAGATGTTGAAGGTGAATATGGCAATAAATATGTGGACAACAGTCCGAACAATGTAAATAATGGAAATAGTTACAATACCTCATCTCTGAAATATAGACAGACATAATCTAGATGTTGACGTTCTACACTATTTAAAATAAAAGCTTAGGAAGGAAACACCCATACGTACTGGAAAGAGTGATAACAGCTACTGGACTTTTTTTAAATTTCAACTGAAATCAGTAATGGCTGCTTGGTCAATGAATGTCAGATGTTTCCTTGGAGGGAAACAGATAATATTACAATTACCATTTACAATATTCTTTTATCGTTTTTAAACGTTTTATTCTTTTATTATTCACGTTATTTTTTATTTACTTTCTGGTTCTTTTTTCTGTTTCTTTTTTTTTTTTTTGTTTCTTTATGCGATTCTTCGATTAATACTGTTGATTTATTGGCGCAACTAAAATTGTTTTTTTCTTTATGTGAAATCTGAACGCCAGAATCATATTGAAGTTTAGCGCTTTCGTTAAAGGGTTCTCCAGGGTTAAGCTTGTCAGAAGAATCTTAGAAAAGACCATTTTCTTATTTCTAGGCCGAGGTCTGATATGAAGCTGACGCGGATGAAAATACGTTGCTTCATTTAACAGCATTGCTAACAAAGTTTTCGTTCGGTCCAAGTCCGCGTCATAAGTCTTCCCACTTGAGAAACCAATGCAGAAATAACCCTTTGTTGCTACGGAACAATAAAGCACTGAAAACGCTACGAGGTATCAAAGGTAAAAAAGAAAATGGCGGCGAACGAGATGGCGTGTGACTGGAATAAACGAGAAAGGAAATGAAAGAAAAAAAAAAAAAGAAGGAAAACCCAGAGGAAAAAAAGAGAGAGGTGTACAGTAAGACGGAATTTAGAAGTATGATGTTGACAAAGACTTTATCTTTAAGTATTAACGCTTTTTTTTTCAAATAATAACAAGATCGATACAATTATTATTGATTTTTTTACGTTGGTTGTGCGTCTGCTATGGTGTAACAGTAAACAAATTGACCTTGCAGACCACTTGGAAATTGCAGTGATTCCAATACTTACGGGATGCAACATAATTGTGCAGTACGAAGCTAAGTTTTACAAATATTGATGTTTAATACAGCACTAGGAATAAAGGCGGGAAATAACATTAGCAACAGAGCGTTAACAATTTAAAAACACTGATGACACTTGAGGGGATGAATCAAGGGTGTGAAGTAATTATCTGGCTCACAGCGTATTAAGACCTTACAGAGAAAGAAAATGTTGAGAATAAGAGGAAATTGGAAATGTAACACTTCCTACAAAATAATAAATAAATAAAAACACCACTGAACAAAATGTTGAATACAGTGTAATGACTTGACAAAAATTTATTGAACAATTTTGATTGAAAGTAAATTATATTATGAGAAAAGTAGAAATTTAGTAGAGCTAGATAGATAGATAGATAGATAGATAGAAGCAGAGACAGAGAGGGGATACAGATAAGCAGATAGGAACAAACTGAGATAGATAGATAGATAGATAGATAGATAGATAGATAGATAGATAGATAGATAGATAGATATGAACAGGTGGATAATTTCCGTTATTTCTCTGTTATTTAGTGCATTTCATCGACTGGAGATAATTAATAAAACCAATAACCTCAAGATATAACATTTAGCACAACAGTTGACTGTCTTCTTGTGCGTCGGCTCTTTTGTCGGCTAGAGCCAGAGTTCTTCAAACAGATTCATCGGATTATTATTATGCCCTTGAGATGATTGTGCCACTCCACTGATGGTGTTTGGGAAATTGCCACAGTTTCATGCGATTCTATTCAGAAGACGAACAGGTTTGACATTGGCACTGAGGACATTTTGGACGCGTTTTCTTTGGGTTTAGCTTTTTCATCACAAGTACTAGGAAACAGGAAGATTTCGCTGGAAACAAAGAAGACAGCTGAACTGATATGTAATATCAATACGGCTGTGAATGCTGGACAATATCCTCACAGCTGAAGAGGGGACTTGAGGCAACGCAGATGTGATTCTACAGAGAACGCTGAGATTACCATAAACGGAACATATCAGGAACGAATAAGTCTCAAGGAAAATATAAACGACAAGGAGAATTATACTCAGAATCAGAAAGACGCAGCTGAAGTTTCTGGGGTACTTAAACAGGAAATAATGCTTGTAAAATTTGACACTCGCAGGTCATATCGAAGGGAAAAAAGGAACAATAAGGGGTAATGAGCCACCTACCTGACCTAACCGGATTGGAGAGATGGCAACGTTACTATGATCAACGTAGGAAGTTGTAGAGAGCCATGATCGCCCTCGTCCTGAAGGTACACGAGACATAGAAGAAGACACAGAATTTCAGCTGATGATTGAGACGCATCGTTTCCCGCAAGGAACCGGACGCTGCACGATCAGTTAAACATTTTAAAATACATCAAATTCGATTCGAATGTACAGGGAAAGAGAAAAACAGTTGAACCTCGAAAAAATAAAATAAAACGGAGCGGAACTGAAAATTAGTTGATGTTATTGACTGAAGTTGTTAACACGATAATTACTATCAATGAGTAAATGAAGCAATCAATCGGTCGGCCGTTCGATTATTCTTCGATAGCTTTTTTTTTAATTTACATTAATTAGATAATGAGATATCATTAAATAGTGGATGCCGGTTTCTTCATTATCAAGTACCATTTCTTTTCCATTAAATACGTACCTGAAACCAAAAAATTGATCCTGTTGCAGGTAGTATATACGTTAGTGTTTGGATAGAAAATACGTGTCTCCTGGAATGTTTATCCCACAACAAAAATGGCGCACTTGCATGTGCGTCCGGTTAATAAAATACAAAGATTAGATATTAAATATTAAAACCAATATATATATACAAACAAACGATAATGTATTAATAACAAAACAAAGAGTTACATTGTTGAGTGCAACAGACAATGATATTGTATGTATCTGACAAAACAAGGAACATTCATGAAAACATTTAAAGACTAGTAAATTGTTCGTGTCTGTAAAATGTGTGTAGAAGTCCTAGAGAAAATGAAATAAAATCTGTGTGTGTGTGTGTTTGTGTGTGCGGTTCCCAATGGGAATCACGTTTTAAACAATAGACATACATCCTAGAGTGTATAAGGAAAATAGGAAAGCGAGAATGATAGAAAATATTACCGTGTATTTATAGGCTCAGAAAGCGTCCCCTAGTGGCAGCTTTTAGCTATCAAAGTAAGTGGGGTAAACTCCACAATCCGTAATGTTAAAAAAAATAAATAAAATATCCTCAACAAAGAACTTTCGTTACTCTTTAATCAAACTTGCATAAAAGAGAAAAAGTTGGTTTACTTATACGAGCAAAAAATATAAATAAATCTACCTCTACTCCCCCAGCTATATGTTAAATAGCAGGACTTGTATTAGAAAATGACTATTTTTTTAAATATTACAATCGAAAGATACGTTTTAAATAACCTGAAAATGGTTGATAAGCCGTAAAATTCTAATTCCATCTGACACTTATCTGGTTACGACTCTTAGTGATTCTGCATCTCTTAATGTCTTCATTTTTTTGTCATTTCATTCTAATCAAGGCAATAACGTCACCAGGATGCAGGGAGGGGGTAAAAAGGAATGAAAGTGAATGTAAAAGGACAGTTAAGTAACAGGTTTCTGGAGGACAGAAGATGGCGATTGATGCTACATTTAAATTTTTTGAAGCTTGTAGATGCCAGAAACGCAAGCGATCGGAAGGGAGTTCCACGGACAAGAAATGTGAGGAAAGTAACTATTAGAATAGATCTGATGGTTGCATCTAGCTAGTACAACAGTAAAATGGTGACCCCAAGTTGCACGCTTAAATTCATGCAGTAGAGAGGCCAAGAAAAATCCCCTCCGAACTGCTGACATGAAATTTTTTGTAGAAAAGACAAGGGAAAGCCACGTACCGTTGGTGAAAATGTGACTGAAGGTTTATAAGCAGGAAATTCGACCTTGCCAATCGGACGATCCTTTGTGGCAGGTTTGATTACATTACAGATCCTTCTGGAGCTGAGCCACGTTAAGGGTTGACGCTCTGAAGCGATCTTGATCTGTCTGCATAGTCTTGGCATTGAGGGCTGTTATTTATTGCTTAGGTAGGTGTTAGCTTTTTGTTTGTTTCTTCTTTCTTAGTTTAGAATTTTTGTGTAATCAATCAGCATGTACCTTCCAAAATACGACTTGGTAAGATAGATAAAATATGCTTGTCGTTAATATTCTTTTCGTTGATCCAACGATTGTCTCCTGATGAGATGTTGGTTGAAAGGGCCTTAGGGACTTTTAAAATTAAAATCAATACATTCCTTGTTTTTTAAAACTATATATAAATTTTGTTCCTCTAAACATTTGTTTATATATATATATATATATATATATATATATATATATATATATATATATATATATATGAAGAAATATAGTTTTAAGGTGTGCTATATTTATGGATAAAGTGTTCAATATCAGAGATAGAACGTATGTAAATATAAATATAAAAGTGAAACATTGGTCAACACTCCAGAGGCGACAGGCTGTTTCATGCTAGACGCGGCCTGACGATTGCGTCTAGCATGGAATATTCTGTCGCCTCTGAGTGTTGATTTCAATGTTCACTTATATATATGTATAAATATATATATATATATATATATATATATATATACACACACACACATATGCGCGTGTGTGTGTATGTGTGTGTATTTAGGTAGCAATCCTTCTTTCATGCATGTTTCATTGAATATGACAAACAAGGTGTTTAGATTTAGTGCTTTATACAATTCCTCATGCGATCTTATTTTTTTTTTCTTTTCGGATGATAAATTATATAAAACTATCCGATTGTTCTTTCTTTCCGAGCGCTTTCGCCTATACATTTAGCCATTTTCAAGGTTGAAATATATTAATATATCCACAAAGGATCGTTCGGTTGAGAGATTCATGGAAGATTGAAGTTTATAAGCAGTAAATTCGACCTTGCCAACCGGACGATCCTTTGTGGCCGAGAGGTAAACCACGCCAGGCTATATGACGGTTCCGTATAGGTTCCGTGTCGAAGTACGAATATTTTCTATGAAAATTTCTCGGACATTCAGGCCGGTAAATGTTATTTAATAATGTTTATTATAAACAGAGCATTTACTTAAAAACTTGTATCAATAAAAAGAATGTTAAATATAAAATGTCTTTAAATATATATATATATATATATATATATATATATATATATATATATATATATATATATATATATATATATATATATATAGTGATATAAAATATACTTATCTCTATATTTACTTACTGTTACTGAATACACGCCATCTGCGGAATAATTATTCATATTGACATGAATGCCCAGAAATCTGAAACAACAGAAAGGAAATTGAGAATATTAATAATTGAATGTAAAAACAATAAAAAAGGAGTTCCTGTTTTAAAAACTGGGTAAAAAAAACATCGCATTTGGACTTCAAGATTAAGATTAATATGTGGAAGGCCAGGTGGCACGCTTTCGACCATAATACTTCCTTAGGGCGGACGATACGCAGTTTCCGCCGCAGGAGTTTCGACTTCCGCTAGATCCTGTTTTAAATGTTCAGTTAAACTTATGAATAGGCATGGGAAGAAATAGATAGATGAGAAGCTTAATGGGCAAACAATTTAGCAGGAGTGCCACTATGACCATATTAGCATTTTCTGCTTCCTGTAATTCAGAAGACGCGCAGACAAATTAGCTACAAATGCATGCCAAACTCGATCTCATACATATATCCACCCCTAGACAAATAGGTTAGGTTAGATATGTTTGCCTCAGCTCTGGATATTTAACGACATTTCGACCCCTGCTATGTCATTCAATGTCGAACATTCTTTGTATTTTATTTAATTTTCGATTATTTTTCTTTCTTTTAATCCAGAATTAAGTACGGGGTATTTATCCATGCGTTCGCTCGCACAGAATGTGACACAAGGTCGAGTTTAAAGTAGCATTTGTTGGCCTTACTAAAATTGCTCGAGCCTCCACGGCACTTCCCCTTTTGAGGATCCCTCAGGCGCCGAATAATGACGGAACCCCATCTCGAAAGAGCGGTAATGCCTTGAGGGACGCCGCCCTGGGGCTCAGCCATAACTAAATATATCAGAGATTAATAGTTTTATAATTTAATGAATATATATATATATAGATATAGATAATATTAGTGGTAAATATACACATACATAAGTATATATACATAGGTGGATACACATACATGTATATTTTTTTGAATAAAAAATTCCAAGAGGATAGAATCCACTCCTCTCCTAAATTTCTCTCTGTTAAGGTTTAATCTCCCACCTTCTCTCGTGTTACCCCTCTCTTTAGCTCTAACATCCGTCCCACATTCTCATACTTACACACTCTCTAAATTCTATTTTTATTTCCGGTGTTGTTTTTTCTGTTTTCTTTTTGAATTTGTAGGTCTGATGAATTGGATCGTATTTACGATTCCAATGGAATAAATTATGTCCATGGAATATTAGTGTTTAAGCCTTATATATATATATATATATATATATATATATATATATATATATATATATATATAAACGGTGTTCCATTAACATGGACCGATTTTAAATTAATTTAAAGCGTCTAGTATTTTTTTTTTCTTTTTCTTTCAGATTTAACAACTTAAGTCATTGGCAATTTCAACCATGGAAAGATTAACAATCAAACAACGTGTTAAAGTTTCAAAAGTGCATTTGGAAAAATTGTTCGTAAATTCAAATAAATTGGGTCGGTGGCAGTTGTGAAAACACTATTGCGGGCTCGTTTACAGTGCACGAGAATGTAGCCGAAAATCCAGACCCCTCTATTCGTCATCGCGCGCAGGAATTGAACTTCTCCACAACAACTTAACATCGTTTCTAATTGCACTCTCGGTTGAACGATTATGTTGACCCCAAAAATCGCAAAGTGCGCGAAATGCTTTTTCTGTTTGAATGTTCATTTTCGTAATAGGCTTCGATAACTTCAACAGTATGAAGGGAATGAGGGTGGTTCGTTATAATGTGCGTGGAATGACGGGTCCTGGCTGTGAAGGTTAGAATTGGAGGAATGTTGTTCATCTGTACACTCTTCATGGAAATAGCGGTAGAGCAGTGAAAGTCTTGCGATGTCTCGTCTGTGGGAAAGATTGAAAAATGGAAAATAACTCATCGCCTACAAGGACGCGGATACGCTTTTGAATTCTATCGAGAGTGAAAAGTCAAGTCTGGGCAGCTCCCGCCCATATATGTAAAAGTAGAGGATATCAGGAGGAGTTAGGAATTTGCTGGAGTGGTACAGGGAGCCGACCATTTTTTCAAGCATCTTTAGCAATGTACGAGTTCTAGTTCAGGCCCACATAGGCGCTGAAGGCACGGACCTCCCTGCGGAAACATCCGGTCATCATGATTAGTGAAAGTTCTGGGTCCGATCGGCGATTGTGGAAAGTCACTAATTTGTTCTTTGAGGCATTGAATGCAACCACCCAAATTTCCTAACACCATCACAACTGAGCTACTAGAGTTAGGTCAGTGGAGAGATCAACTCCTAAGATTTGATTGTCGAGGATTTAACTTAGATTTGGTATCAATTCATAAGTATTGAACATTGAATGAGAATCAATCAGCTAGGTCTACTCACTGGCCATTACCCTGCGACGAGATGCACGATAAATGTTGTAGTTAGTTTTAGCACAAGAATGGGATCCACACTTGATCCGATCATAACGCGATGACTGTAGTCTATATGTTTTGTATATGTTTATTGAATCGCCTGGATTGTTGTGGTTTTTCGATAGTTCCGAGTACTGTAATTCATATGCAACTTTTGTTTTTCTCCTTCAACCCCCTAATTTGCTATACTCTACATCTTTTTCATTCCTTCCTGTCAGTCTTTTTTTTTTCTTCTCTCCTTCCTCCTCCCAGTTTCTCCTTCACTCTTTATTCCTAACAATTTTTTCTCTCTTTTCCCTCACCCATTTCTCCATCTCTCCTTTCCGTCCATTTCTTCTTTTTTCCTTCTTCTAACCAGTTTCTTCTTCACACCTTCCTCCCACCAATTTCCTCTCTCTTTTCTTTCACCCAGTTTTCCATCTCTTCTTCTTCCCCCCCACCATTTCTTCTTTTCCTCTTCCTTCTACCAGTTTTTTTCTTGTTTCATCCCTCTCTCCAATTTCTCCTTTTCTTTCATCCAACAATTTCTTTTCTCCTTCATTCCGCTTATTTTTTTCCACTCTCTTTTTTTTCTATCTAATTTTATTTTTCACTTTTTCTTCCCAATATTCTCTTATCGTCTTTCTTCTATGAGTTTCATCTCTCCTTTTTCTCTTCTTCCCACCCATTTTCCTCGCTTCTTCAACACTCCCATTTTTCTTCTCTACTTCATCCTACCCACTTTTCTTCTTTCTTTCTTTTTCCTCCATCCAATTTCTTCTCTCTTTCTTCCATCCATTTCTCAACTGTTAATATCAGTAAACCTTATACCTACCTGTATATATACTGAAGTGTATAAGTCGATTTCGTATGGATTAGTGTGCGTGTGTGCATGTATGTGTGTGTGCCCTTTCCAAAAGGACGTAAACACGTTCATGAATTATTAAATAATTTAATTTCAATCGAACGCTGAATTATATTTCCTTTCATTAATATTTGCTTTGAAATGTGTTTCGTTTTTTAAATTCTCTCATGAAACAAAATTAAACCCGGAGAAACATTCGCTAAAACAAATGCTTTTACTCTGATAATGAACACATTTGAAAAATAAAATTATATACGAAATGTAATTTGAACAGTGCACACGAGTCGAAAGAAGTAAGGACTCACACTACATTCCTTTGTGAGCATTACGCTTGGTGAACCAATTTTCAGACAGTAGGAATAAGGCTACTTCGAATTCGACGTTGGAAAGCAAATACTGCGATGGATAAATCGTCGTCTAAAGTATGCAAAAATTAAAATAGGACATCTCATTTTAACAGGGTTATTTAGCAAAATTATACAAAAATATCTTGAAATACTAAAGAGTAAATTCATTCAATAAAATTGCTATCGTCTTCAACGACACCCTCGAGACGACTTCGGGATCTCTTCCAACTCTTCCGGACGGTCTCCTTGTTTAAGTTGATGAATGCTACTATCTTTGGTGTTACAAGGAATTTTGATTGTCTCTCGCTCAACTGCGCCCCACACATAATCGAGTAGGTTGCAGATGTAAGAGGTGATGTCGTCGCAATAATTGTCTGACATCAATGACTGGGTTCTCCTGCTTGTGTGGCATGATGCAGAGTCCTGATACCCGACATAGGGTCTTCCAGCAGCCACCCAACAAGGCAACACTATCACCTCAAGGCACGTGTTGTGCCTGAGGCCCTCGCCGACAAATTCGGGAGTTCTTTATTTATCAGAGTTTTCCGAGCTGTCGTATCTTCGTAATCATCATTAGACTCATCCAACTCTTTCTGGCGGAGTGAATTGCGTCATGGTGCTCTTTTTCTCACAGTCGGTACCCAACTGACGCTACTATACTGTACAGTCGACCAAATAAAAAAAGACTACACGCATGCGCGAAATTGAAAATATAAAATGGCGACAATTTACCAATTGCAACCTGTAAAAGAAAATTTTTATTACAGGCAACAGACGTTCTGTGTTGATCGACTTATACAAATTACGAATAATCCTTCTCTGGTTAGGAGGAAATTCGATCAGAAATTGTCCAAAGTTCATGTTGGAAGAAATATGGTCCAAGCTTTCGATTTTCTTAAAGCATAATCAGTGTTCCTTAGAAACAAAATGGTGGTTTAAGCAGAACTGGTGAGTGCAGCAACGTGGGGCAAAGAGTTTTGTAACGTAGGTGAGGTGTGACGTGATGGGGATAGTTTCTTTTTTTTAATTGTCTAAACATGCTGTTGTTCGGAAAATGAAAATAACATATTGGCATATTTACACAAAAAGAGAATCTGTATATTCAGTTAAAAATAAAATTAAAAAGTTTGATAACAGAACAGCCGAACACATCCGGATATACATAATATAAGGACAGTTTTTAAATACATTATGTCCAGAAAAGAAATATATATATATATATGTATGTATGTATGTGTGTGTGTGTGTGTGTGTGTGTGGTTTATAACTTTAAACATTAGTTTTAGTGGATTCTCGTTTTTGAGTAGAGGCACTGTTTATTTATTAAACAGTATATTTATTTATTTACTTTCATCTATCGACCTGAATGTTTCGTGAAATCAAATTAAAGAAAAAATTACGCTTTCTGGAAATGTTTCTATAATTAGATTTCTCGAACATTTAGGCCGGTAGACGAAAATAAGTAAATTGTTTAATAAATAAACGGAGCGTCTACTCAAATACGAGTATCCACTAAAAATAACGTTTTAAAGTGGTAAACAATCTGTCGGATTAATAAAAATCCACTACTTAGAAAATCTACATATGTATGTTTTTGATCGAATTTTATTGATCGGGATCTTAAGGATTTCTGTTTTCTATTTAAATTGAATTAATCATTGCTCTGGTTTAACATTGAGCTCTCTGGATTACATCCTCCTTGGGATTATCCATACGGATTACCAAACTTTTCATTACTTAACTATATTTATATATATATATATATATATATATATATATATATATATATATATATATATATGTATGTATGTATGTATGTATGTATGTATTGGTATGTGTGTGCCTCAACATGTCGTGTTCAAATCTTAGCGCATTAAAGTGCATTCATTCTTGTGTGATTGTTTTAAATACTAAAGCTTACATGCATGTGTACGCGTATGATGACGGAGCGGGGTCGGAGGCCATGTTAAATCACGTGCATGCTCTCCGCGTCGTCCGTTGATTTTCTGGCACGTTATCAGCCATACAGAAGCTGTACACAGCAAAATTAATCAAGTTGTTCCTTCTATCGAAGGACAAAACGTCAAAGCGTATTGCCGATACCTTTCAAGTGCCGGAGAGAAATTCACAAAATTATTGACACTTACGGGCTTCCATAGTAGTCGTAAAATGACCCCGCATTCCCAACCTCATCACCGTCATCAGGGCTCTTTTGAAGCACAGTGGAAATCAGTGGAAATATCAGTCCTCACCAAACCTCCCTGTATTGTGCTAACTGACAGAATCCTGCATGTCTTCCAAACTCTTGAAAGATTTTACAGGCTATGGTCGAATTTTATTGATAGTTCTTTTAATGTCGTCGTTCAACGTCTATAGTATTGTTGTCCGTCCAATATCTATGGATGTTATTCTGCTATTTCGTATTGATGACAAAACAATTTCCATCATGTTTACCGTTTCCAAAGTTATTTACTTTACTAAATAGGATATTAATATCATGACCTTTTTTGATTTATATATTCTTGAAAACAACATAGATCTATGTTATAGCTATCAACGTCCGGAGTCAATAATTCCTGCTTTTCTTTTGTCACTAGTCCTCAAACATTAAACGTCCCGATGGTAAAATTGGTAACATTTACAAAGTTTTAAATAAATTGCCAGATATTAACGGTTAACAACCCTCTTCGACAATTTCCTTTAATATACCTCACAGATTTATTTGATTTGACAGAGGAATCGATGACGTTATTGGCGATCAACAATCGATGAGATCATTGGTGATCGAATAAAAATATCACAAACGGAATCTTTTTTGAGATTGTGCAGCCATAGCGAGCAGAGTTATATCACAAGTTGGCTTACGGCCATATCACGTTGAAACATCGATCGCCGAAGTTAAGGAACGTTGAGCCTGGTCAATAACTAAATGGGTGAACCCTTAGGAATACCAGAAGCTTAAAGCTTCGATATGCTGGTAGTGCAATGGATAATGGCTTGGAACTGGAGAATGGTGAACCAAGTTCCAATTCTGGTCGAGTTCCTTATATTCGCTTACATGAAAATACCCCTGGGAAAGGTATTGATCTACATCCAGCCATGAGTTTAATAGTACCGGTAAATCATCATTATCTCCAAACATTCTTACAATTTAAAAATATTTTATGCCTTTAAATAACCTGCAAAAGGTTGTTAAACCGTAAAAAGCAAACATGTATCAATCAATCTATCAGAAACCAATTATATTATACTGTGTTTAAAGATGCGGGATAAAAAGACTATAGGGAAAAATCTGTTAATGATAAAACATTGGAACATACTACTAATGGATGCTCGACCGACTGATCACGTTCATTTTGTTGTCTGATTGTGTATCTAGATAAAGTGTTGGAACAGATAAACTATACCCCCGAAAGCAGGGGTACACGTTCTCTTAGAGGTACTCGATAGAAATTTAGATGTTGAATCAAGTTTCCCACACACTGTAGGTACTTCGATCGGTTTTAAGATTAGAAGTTTACTAAATTTCTGTCTTTTTTTTTCCGTCGGATCGAATGAGACAATTAATTTTCATCATTTCTCCTAGTTTCACCCTCGTACGCCCAACGCCGAATCTTCGCCGTGTTTTGATCTTCTGTAATATAACACGAAGCATCGAACAGGGTGAATGGATACGCTCGAAGAAAAAGTTTGAGAACCCCAAACCCAATCAGTATTTAAAGAACAGAAAATATGAAAACGCACATCAAAAGCGCCGACTATATACCTAGATTATGTTATCATATATAAGAGAAACAGTTGAATGAACCCGAAAGAATTACTGCATGCAATTTACAATAGCATAAACGCTTTTTTGGAACCTCTTTACAAAAGTTGCTCTTTCTTACAAAAGAGTAGGAACTTGGAAGTTCGATTCTTGTTGTGACCAAGTAAGTGGTTTAAGAAATAACAAAAGAAGTGTTACAGATATATCATATATTATGCAGTAAATGCAACAAAAGAATATTACAAGACTAGTGAGTGTGAGTCGGTTGACCAGCGTTCAATCTATTCGACTGTTCCTCTAAGGCCTTCTCTCCTACTAATCTTATAGTAGGCGGAAGAGTCTAACATAGACTCTTTAGAGGGAGGACACCATAACAATTCTAGACGCATAATATCCAAAAATGAAGAGGAAATATCAGCTATTTAATCTCTAGAACGAAAAGGTTCTAACTATTCTCTATGTGACTGGGTTCAAATAATAACCAAGAAAGATTGTAGGAAGATTAGAATACCAAAAGAAGCTGCGTATATTAGCCAAGATGAAAACTGTATAAGGTAAGCCAGTGCGATTGTTAATGACGTATGACAATGTAGGAAAGGAAAACTGTATTAGGCAAGTCAATGAGATTTTCAATGGAGTGCAAATTACTCTGGTTAGCAAAAATTGCACTGAAGAAGAAATCCATGTAGAAAATGCAACTCTATAAGCGAAGACAGTGCGACTGACAATAGCGTTTAAACTGCTTTTGTTAGTAAAAATTAAATTGAGAAACAAACCCATGTAACTATATAAAGCAATACAGTTCAATAGCATTAGAGAACAATATACATAAAAAATGCAACTGTATAAGGCATGTCACTATATGTGTCATTTACATGTTTATTTTTTGCATAATAAAGATTACATTGGAGATCAGATCCACGTAGAAAATGTAACTGTATTAAGCAAGCCTATGTAAATGCTAACGTCGTGCAGATTTTTTTGCTTAATAAAAATTGCATTAGAGAAGCAAACCTACGTATAAAATATAACAGCACCTAGAATGATAACGGCTTGCCTCAGAATCATACAATGTAACACAAAGATGTCGCTTCTTACTAATAAACTCTCTATAACTGTTATGGGATCTTACCCATAATAATAATAATGAACTATTCCATACTTAATAAATATTGCGCCTCAGGAGTAAGCAAGGAGTCAATAGTCTCGGTCGACCGGCTGATCGGTTGAACTCTCTGCCTTCGGGCGCGGATGAACCCAAAGGAGGCTACGCCGAAGGGCGGATTCTCTTTCGGGGAGGTAAACCGACCCTGAACCCGTTTATACGGGTTCAATGGGCATATTTTTCGGCGAGCCCACGGGCTCGGAGATCCCACGTTAAGCCACGTGGGGGGGGGACTAAATATAGTCAATAGTTCAAGTCGAGTCAAGAGTCGAGTCAGAGTCAGTCCGAAACAGAGTCGCGTTCACACAATTACTACAAGACATTGGAATAATGATACTGGTCGAGACTACATTGTTCTCCCTACTAAACCTGATTGTTCATACTAACACTTATACTTCTCTGTATATATTCCTGTTTGTAATATATCTGTGTTATTCCATATATGTGTTTGAGTTCTTCTTTATTGGTTCTACCTTGGACTATCACCGTGGTACAAGGAACCGGACCATGACAATAACCAAGAACGTTCTACTAAAAAACAACAGCAGCAATATTTCATATGTAATCTTCTTTCTGTGTCCTAGTCCCCAATTTTCCCAAGTTCTTGAATCGAAAATCATGTCGGATTATCCATTTTAACGACCAACAGAAATCAAGTAATAAGTATTCAATCATCTACCCCTGATACATTGATTTCTTTCTTTTTTTTTTTAATCATTTCACGCCATGCAAGGTAGTAAAACCACTAAGACACAAGGGTTACTGACAGTGAAAGAATAAGAAATAAAGAGAAAAATTATTAAGGAACGAAAACAATAGAAGATTAGTCAAGAAAAAAGTAGATAACGATTGACATTGCATTTAAATTTTTGAAGATCAAAGTTAGCCGGAAAGCATGGACCCGGAAGAGATTTTCACAAGCGATAAGTGTGAGAATAGAAACTGTTAGCATTTTTATCCACTAGGCCATATTTGTTCTAGCGAACTTAGAGGCTTAAGCTTAATCTGGTTGCTGATTAGGTTGCAACTGCTGCTGCTGGCTGTCATGTTTTGACTACTGCTGCTCCCCATGATTTGATTGCTGCTGCTGCTACGGTTGAACATTTGCTGTCATTTGCCTTTCTTTCTTTATTAGCGGCTCCCATATGCTTTTTTATCGTGTTCACCCCAAGCAAGGAGGTAAAGCCACTAAAACACAAGGGGCTACTGGGTGTGGAAGAATTACAGACAGAAACATTACTAATGACCGAGAGCAAAATGAGAAATAATCAGGAGGAGAATAGATAACGATTGAAACTGCATTTAAATTTTTGAAGGGAAATGTTAGCTAGAGCCCATGAAAGCGGAAGAAATTTCCACAAGCGAGAATTTCGAGAGAAGAAACTGTTAGCATAGAACTTACGGTTACATCTAGCCAATTCAACTGTAGAATGATGAGACCTCTCCAGATGTACTAGCAATACAATAGGTTTGTAGAAAAGTCCGAAGAAAGCTAGGTTTGCAGTGGGCTTAAATTCATAACGTCTAGGTACCAAAGAGGAATGTTATTCAGGAAAAAAAATATTTATAAAGAAAAATCTTGTAAGAAAAAAAGAGACAGACAGAACAATAGAAGAGTAATCAAGAAGACAGTAGATAGCGATTGGCATTTACCAAATTTTTGAAGATCAAAGTTGTCTGGAAAGCATGAAAAAGAGTTCGAAAGTGTGAGGTAGTGCGTATTAGCATTTACGGTTACATCTAGCCAACAACTGGGAATTGATGAGAACTTGTCGCTAATCGAGTACGCTTAAATTCCAAAGTCTAGGTACCATGACCTTTAAAGCCTTCGTAAACAGGTATTTCTTATATTAAATCTTTTGATAAATATATATCAATTCTCCTGAAAAATATGATATATATCATATCAGAGCACCGTATTCCCCTATAGGTACACTGTAAAATATATATATATATGGATTGAACATTTCAAAAAAATGCATTGACATGAATCTTACTGTAAATTACCTCAGCCCTGGAATGAATTTTTCTTCAAAAATGCATTGATGGCAATACCCACTGGCTTCTAGCATAATATTTTTTTCAAAAAAAATGCATTGATGGCTAAATTTGGCGGATAGAACTAAATTTTGAAAATATCAAAATTCAATGTAACGCAAAATATTTTTCCACACACACACACACACATATATATATATATATATATATATAAATATATATATATATATAATGGCAATTTATATATATATATATATATATATATATATATTTTTACATATATATATATAAAATGTATTGATGGCAATATATATTTTTATATAAAATATATTGA
This sequence comes from Acanthosepion pharaonis, assembly GCA_903632075.3. NCBI lineage: Eukaryota > Metazoa > Mollusca > Cephalopoda > Sepiida > Sepiidae > Acanthosepion > Acanthosepion pharaonis. Next base: position 972,302 of record CAHIKZ030001111.1, read on the forward strand.
TGGTAAGGTTTTTTTTTCTTTTTTTATAAATGCATTGCAAACTGGTTTTATTTTTTTATACTTATAAGATTTCTATTAAGTATATATGTATATATATATATATATATATAAAATATATAACCAGAATTATTTTTGAAGTGTCGTTAAACAATTATTCAATTTTAACCTGAACATTTGTCTGAAAATCTATTTTATTCTTTTCATAATGGTTTTTCTTTACCACAAAACCGACAATAAGTTATAACATAGTTTTGGGGTTTAAATAACTTATTCTACTATTTGGTAGCACCTGTTAGGGTCCCATCTTGTGAACCCTCAAACAAAACACTATGAAACTATAAAATAGATTTTTATGTACCTACCTTTTTATATAAAAGCGCCCCATTTTAAAGCAAAATGGCAATACATTTTTTTGTCTGGGGTGGATTCAAAATATAATTACTTGAAGGCATAAAAACTTATTTAGATTTCAATTAAGAAGTGGTTAACCAACCAACCATTCAAAATTTCCAATCACCTCCGAACTGATAGATGGCGTTTATTATTTAGAACGAACAGAGGATTAACCTGGACAAAAAGTACAGGTGTAGGCTTTAAGAAAGCTTTTATTCACCTGAGAATGTATGTTGTGAGTGTCTTTATAGTTCCAATAAACAGAAATGCCTCTCAAAGAAAAGAGGACAAAACAAGAAGAAACTCTTGATTATTCAAATTAGTAGAAAAAATTTAATCAATAATGCAAAAGAAAGCTTATTATTTGCTGTGAAAAAAAATGATTGTCTTACGTATATTCCTTTTATTCACCTTCTTTTTTAAATAGGCAAATTTGTTTACGTAAATCATTGAAGCAAATGTTGTTCTCGCGAACAGCGTGATCTCCGTTACCCTATATACGTTCCGTTTTCGACGCCATTATGTTTTGGAAGACAAGTTTTTATATAAGCTCTGCAAGTGTCAATATATCTTGGCTCATTTGACAAGCAAGGAAAAGAAAAACAGAACTGCAATCAAACCAAACGTCGTTTTGATTTATTTTCAGTCCGACAAACTCGATGCGACTCGACCTGATCTCCTGACCAGTAGCAAAGAATGCAACAAAAACACAGTAGAGTCAGGGGGAAAATGCACATAAAATTGAAAACATTTGCAGATTCTGATAAGTTATTTTGAAATACAAAATTTACTGCCGGGGAGAGAGACGGAAAATTATATGTATATTGAAATATTGAGATAATGATTATTTAGCGATAAAAAACAATAACACAAAATACAACCATAGATAGATCTACAACGGGATATATTTAGAATATATATAAATTGCACACACCTTTTTTTCTGTCCCAGCCAAGTTAGGATATATATATATATATATATATAAAAATATATATAAAATATATATGGAAATATAATATATATATATATATAACCATATGTCTATATGTGTTTGTGTGCATGTGAAATAAATTAGGTATATATGTATATCCAAATATATATATATATATATATATATATATATATATATATATATATATATATATATATATAAAAACGATATATTGAAATATTTTATCCAATTTTTATTGTGTTCGTAATTTTTTTTTTCAAGAACATAAAATATGTAAAAATTGTCCGAATGTTCTCTATGTTCAAGCGCTTCCCTTTAATTCTTTTTTTTGGACATTATCAAATATGATTTGTACTTTTTATTTTTAACTGAATGTATGTATTTTTATGCATATATATCTAGAGTTGTGGTAATTCATAGTTAGTTTTGGCTTTTAAATAAAAATTTAATAGTACTTTTTCAGCTTTTCAGCAGCCTTTAATGGAATATATGTCCAATACACATTCCATATATATATATATATATATATATATATATATACATGCATATATCTTCAGGGTAAAGCCGGCTGTTATGAGATATATGTAGGGGATTATCTTAAGTTTTGGCTCTACCAGTATATTTACTTGTTTTGGGTTTTTTTTTGCATATGGACGATTGTTGCCTTCTTTTAAATTTTTTAGTTCTTTTTCTTTTTTTTTATTCTCGATTTTCCTCGGGTACCAAGACTTCAAGAGTTTTTTGGATATATATATATATATATATATATATATATATATATATTGAGATGAAGAAATCGAACATAGGCGAAGTTTTTGCCAAATAATTACAAATTGCTAAAAACATTAACCTAAAACTTGAGTCCCGTTCTTAAATAACCTCGTCAGGTCGATACTTTCATATGGATGACAATCATGGCGCAAAACTTGTCAAGTAATGACAATTTCAGATAGATAGCTAAAGGTTTTTGACGTAGGTTCTTTTCTGACTACAGAATCAAAAACGACATTCTTACGTCTTGAAGAGGAAATAATTATTTTGTTAACATTTCACACTACATCGAACTAATATATAGCTATAGCACGCAAGGGGTTATAGAGAGGAAAGTAGTAAAGAGATGGGGTTTTAAGTAAAGTATAAAGCGAATTTAAAAATTAAAGATGTCGATTGACATTACATTTGAATATAGGTGAAATAAGAGGAAGGGAGTTCCATTTATTAGAAGAGGCGGCACTGTTTCTGTATGGGTGAGATGCCAACCTAGGTAGAGAAGTCTGAGCACCAGGGAAAATTGTCAGAGCAGATGGCATGAAAATATTTGTCACGAGGAGAGTAACTGTAGTCTATATCACATTGCATATCCATCTTTGATTTGTCGACAAAGATGAATGCGGGGGCCAGATATATGGTAAAACATTCAATGCAAGGACAATTTGCTGAAGGATGGATCAGACGTATACCTTTGGCTTTGTTGGAGAAAAATGGCGCGACATAGGGAAGTAACTTTCCTTAGCAGATGTAACTATTGATTTCAACGTAGCAGTTACGGCAGGTTTGAAAACGTGAGACCAAGAAGGCACAGAGAGATGTGTATATGTGTATGTTTGTGTGTGTGTGTGGTGTAATGGTGTATGTATGTGTGTGTTGTTTATGCAGCTTACCTCATTTAAACATGTTTCATTGAATAATATAGGCACAATATGGGTCTATTTAAAACGATCCTTTAGTTCGCATTTTTTTGTAGTGATTCATCGATCCAAGATCATCCTCAGGGGATAAAATCTGCTTTTTTCGTTGTGATGGTGATTGTCCCTGTTATAATACCAAAACCGGCACATTCGAAACGGCCTACATCCCTTCGTTCCATCTCTCTCCCACCTCGTCTTTTCCCTCCCTCTTATTCTAACAGAAAATCAATTAGACATCCGACAACATTCATTTTTCTCTTACTAAAAGGTATCGTCCTTCTTACACTCTCTCTAAATTTGTTTTATTTCCGTTGTTTTTTTCTGTTTTCTTTTTATATATATGATCGTATTTACGATTCCAATGGAATAAATTATGACCACTTTTATTATCCTTACTCTGTCCTGACATTGAGTTTACCTGATTCTTCCTCTTGGAATTTTTATTCAAAAACCATTTATACATATGTATGTATATTTACCACTAATATTTATATATAACATATATATATATATATATTTTTTATATATATATTCAAGTTTCAAGCAGTGGTTTACGTCCAGACGTGTCACGTTGAAACACCGGTAATTCGCATCCATGCAACAACCTTATACATTAAACAACCCACATTAAATAAAATATATTTCCCCACAGGAGACGTTATCTTGAAATCCTGTTCAATATACAAATAATCCATTATTTTGGTGCAGCCACTGCTACCGGATGCAGCCAACGCAAAACTATGTAGTGCGTATTTCATTTTGGTAGACAACTCTGCGAGACGAAGTTGGTGATAATGAATATATTTCAAAATGCATTGGGGCAATATTTTTTCTTCAAAAATGCATTGATGGCAACATTTTTTTCAAAAATGCATTGATGGCTAATTGTTCTTTTGAAAAATATATTCATGGCAATATTTTTTTTTTCAAAAATGTATTAATGGCAATATTTTTTTCAAAAATGTATTGATGGCAATTTTTTTTTCAAAAATGTATTGATGGTAATTTTTTTTCAAAAATGCATTACTGGTATTTTTTTCAAAAAATATATTCTGGTATTTTTGCGGTTTACGATAAAAATCTATTTTTATTCTTTCATAATGTTTTGAACCCAATTTGGGGTTTAACTATTTACGAGCTAAATGCTACCACCCGGGTCAGGGGTGGACCTGGGAAACAGCAATTATTAAGGGAAGGCTCCAATGAAACCATCTCAATATTCTATGTATGTGTGAGTGATAATCGGAAAAGAGGAGAAAAAAAAACAGTAAATGAGAAAAAAAAATCAATAGAAAGTATTAAGAAAAAAAAAATCATTGTCTTACGTATATTCCGTATTTAAATACCAAATTTGTTTACGTATCTGAAGCAAATGTTGTCTGGAAGCCTGCGTTCATGGATTTTAATACAAGTTTTTATATAATCCTCAATATAATCGCTGTCACAACAGACAATAACCAAACTTGATTTATTTTATGGCGCAAAGAGACAAACAAAAACTTCGTTATTTTGAAAGTATATTTCTCGTAAAATTATATGTATATTGAAATATTGAGGAAAAACAATAACTCTCAACGGGATATACAGATATATATTTATATATATATATATATATATATATATATATATATATATATATATATATATATATATATATATATATATATAAAAGTCTATATGTACGTGTGTGAAAAAAATATATATATATATATATATATATATATATATATATATATATATATATATATATATTGAAATGTTTCTACATAGTGTAGTATATATATATGTATATATATATACATGCATATACTGTTATGAGATATATGTATATATATATACATGCATATACTGTTCTAACCTCGAAAAGAAGTGAGGATATATATATATATATATATATGTGATTTGGCAAATAAGGTAATAATGTCGTTTTTTGACGTACTTTTCTACGTTAAAAACGACATTCTTACGTCATTATTTTTGCACCAACCTAATATATAGCTATTATAAAATCCAGCGAATTTTAAAATTAAAATTCATAGGTGAAAATGTTCATTTATTAAAGGCATCGTATGGGTGCCTCGAGATGGTGTAAAGGTTAGCAAGCTGGTCACGCTATAACAGTTACGACAAAGTAATGAGCTCGATCCTCACTGGGTGCTCCATACTTTTGGCTTTGTTCCACATCTAAGCTACGCTTTGAAAGTCACTGAGCACTCCGGCGTGGCGTAATGGTTATCACGTTTGTCTCGCTAAAACAATTACGCCTGTGTAGTGAGTTCGATCCTCATTGGGTGTCCCATACCTTCGGCCATTCGCTACATCTAAGCTACTCTTAGAAAATCAATACTAAAGGTATCGTACTTCCAATTGTAAAGTATATATATATATGCACTACACCGTGTAGAACCATATATACATTTCAACAGCGCTATTTTTTTATGTGGTTTACGTCCAGATCACGTTGAAACACCGGTTTCCGTACAATCACCAAAGTTAAGCAATGTCAATCCTGTTCAGTACTTCGATGGGTGACTGCTTTGGAAAACTATGTAGTGTACGCTTGGATGTGCAGTTGGTATAATGAATAATGGGTCGGAATTGTTCATCGTAGAGCCGAGCTCCAATTCCTGTTGGGTTCGTTATATTCACTTACGAGCAAATGCTCTTGGGGAAGGCATGAAACCATCTCCTTTGCTCCCACCTATGGGCTAATTAAATATATACAAAAACCATTATTGTATCCACTGACGAAACATTTTTACAGTCGGAATATATTTAGAAAACGAATCAATCAAAATGTTTTATACGTGAAGTATAATTTGTTCATCAAGTGTATTTGCTCATCAAACCATTTCAGTGTTTGGCTGCCAATCTGAGGTCATTGCAGAGGATTCGGAAAGAGTTGTATGAGTTTAATTGTGATTATGATGCTACAACAGCTCGGAGAACTCACTCTGATCGTTCGGATAAAAAGAACACCCGAATTTGTTGGTGAGGGTCTCAGAATATGCCTATATCCAGTGCCTGGAGGAGATAATTCTAACCTCGGTCAAGAGTGTGGCTACTGGAAGACCCTATTTCTGGCAATAGGACTTTTCACCATGCCACACAAGCAGGAGTACTCGGCTTTTTTTCCTTTCTATCTCTCTCTTTTTTTCTTCTTTTCCTTTTCCTTGTGTCTGAATAAATTGAACTCCATTTATTTTTGTAATACTGGTCAGAACAGATGGACGTCTGAAGTCTACGAAATAAGTAATAACCTGACCTGATGGATTTTTAAGATTCTGTATTTATTATTATATTGCTCTGTTCTTACATTGAGCTCTCTTTGTATTTATATCCCCCTAGGAATTATCCCTACTAATCACACACACACACATATATATATATATATATATGTGTGTGTGTGTGTTCGTGTGTGTGTGTGTGTGTGTGTTCGTGTGTGTGTGTTTGTGTGTGTGTGTGTGTTCGTGTGTGTGTTTGTGTGTGCGTGTGTGTGTGTGTGTCTGTTCGTGTGTGTGTGTGTGTGTGTGTGTGTGTGTGTGTGTGTGTGTGTGTGTGTGTGTGTGTGTGTGTGTGTGTTTTCGTCGCCCGGAAAAGTATTTAGAGATACACGAATTATGCTCTGAAAGAAAGATCACGGTTTTTGGGGTTTTTTTTTTCCGCGGAAGCTACAACAGAAAAAAAAAAAAAAGTCCAATAGATAGATCTAATTTTCTCCTACCAAGCACTCTTTTTCCCATCATCACCACCACTTTCTCTGCATCGTTGCCAGTGATGAAGAAGAGCCTACATTTCGTTGGATGACAGCTTCTCGGGGCCGCACGGAACGTGGCCTGTCACACGCATTGCTGTCACCGCCGGTGAAATACATTCCCCGCCGCCTAACAGTACCTACGTTCACAGTTTGTTAAATATTCGGCAAGCGTCGATAAATTGTCAATTCGTGCGGTTAATTTTCTGGACAGAGCAATTCAATAACACGCCTCTGCTTCATGTCATGTCAGACTTCTTGTTGCAGAACTGTTCTTCTATGTAACAAGCCAAAATAAAATGCATGGGTTATCGGCTGGAAGGTTCAACTAGTGCGACTGTATACCTTTCGCCTCATACGTCGTAGGTCAACATAATAAAGGTAAGAGGCATACTTTTAGGAACGCCCCTCTTGCATCTATAATCTGTTGGCAGTTTAAAAAATATTAGTGCTTTAAAAACAAATATTTCAAAAGTATACGTAAATATATGCAAAAATATACCGAACAAAGGCGGAAAAACTAAGATCCGTCGAAGGCAATATGGAAATTTGCATGCACTTGTCAATATATCCGGTTCTGCGATTGCAGAACATTTAATAAATATTCCAATTTGTGCCGCGACTTTCAACATTATTTTTATTACCATAATCAGCAGAGCGCATTCGGATTACTATATAAGAATTTCTTAGGTCATTTATATTAAGTCTAAGCAGCCTTCCTTCTGCAAGTAGAAGCTGACTTTAAATGTAATCTGTATTTGATTTATTCTACAGATTCGCTGGTAGAATGTTTCGACCTTTTCAGTCGTTGTGCACATATGTATATGTTTTTGTCCTGGATTGGCCCTGAAGAGCGACTGGTAACAACAGGTTATAACTTTTTGTTATTTATTTCCTTGTTGTTGTTATATTTGTTATGTACCAATTTACGATGAGTAATATATTCTTTCAGCAAACATGGACAAAAGTGCCTTCAATAAGACATAGTGACAAGAGGACAGTTTTTCCATTGACACCGCTTTTTTAACTACATTCAGTCTATGGTCGTGTTTATTGTTTTAAAAAGCGATGATTGTAATAAAACCTAAACATATGACGAAAGTGAATTTACACATTTGTTTTTGTTCTTGAGAATTTACAGCAAAAATATTAAGCATTATTAGTATATTTATTTATTAGATTGTTTATTAAGAAGAATAATTTTATATTTACAACATTTAAAAAAAATAATATAGTTAAGACTAATGCAATGAAAAAATTATCATTTACCAATTTATAAAGAAATAAATGTGAAAACAATTTTCATTCATAAATCTACATATATTTATTGGGTTGGTGCATAATTATCAGGTGTTTTGTAGGCGCGTTATTGCTGTTTTGTTTGCTTTTTTTTAATAAAAATATTATTTTATTTTCAGGTTTTAAAATGCTTTTCAATAATCGTACGTTCCAGAATAATGATTTAAAAATCTTATTGTTGAATTGTTATGTTTCTTTTTTCATAGAAAATATTGTTTAAAAAACGCCTGATAATTATGCACCAACCCAATACTAAATTATTAAACTTTGTGAACCAATTATAAAGAAATACTTATTATTTAACATTTTATAAAATTTGAATAAATTGGCCGATGTTTTGACAATCATTCCAATCAACATTTTTTTTTAAATTTCGCCCTAAGCAGGTGGGGGGGATGCAGAGAGTGAAAGTTAGAGAAGTGACTGGTTATAGTGAGGTTTGAGAAACTGATAAAACATGAACGAAATTTAAGAAGATAGAAGATGGCGATTGATTTTTGCATTAAAATTTTTAAAGATTGTAGTTATCAGGGAAGCAAGAAATAAGAAGGGACTTCCATAGGCGGGAAGTACGAGAAAATAAACTGCTGGAGTAGAAATGGCGATAAATTGAAAATTTCAACAGTAAAAGGGTGGGACCTAGATGCTAATCCAACTGCTTTTAAAACGTTTAAATTCATGTAATCGAGGCACCAAAGAAAAAAGCTCACCAGAGTAGCTGCCATGAAATTATTTGTAGAAAAAACAGGGGGAAGTCACATCACGTCGGTGAGGAGACTGTAGTTGAGATGACAAGTCAGGATCGATTACATTTTAGATCCTTCTTTAGAGTTTGTCAAGATGAATAACAGCAATATCAGATCAGACATGGCAACATTATTCAATGCACAGACGAGTGGTCGATTTGAATATTTGAATTTGTAGGTCTGATGAATTGGATCGTGATTACGATTCCAATGTAATAAATTATAACCATGAAATAATAGTGATTGAGCCTTTTTTATTATATTCTTACTCTGTACTGGACATTGAGTTCTACCTGGATTCTATCCTCTTAGAAATTTATTTATATAGATATATATGTTTATAAAATATATGTTTATCTATTTTTATATATATTTATATATATATATATATATATATATATATATATATATATATATATATATATATATATATGTATGTATAGATAGATGTATATTGACCACTAATATTTTCAATATATATATATTTCATACCATTGAATTAAGATACCATTAGTGAATGATCATATTCACCCTCAAATTTAAAATTTAAAATTCACAGGATTTTTCAAACTGTTTATGGTGTCATTTTGTTGAAGAGGACCTTCGTGGAAAATAAGTGTCCCCCGACAGGAACCGAATCTGTACCCTACGCCCTATAAAACTTAGCTACAGTGGAAACGTCTGCTAGGCACAGTCAAATTCCCACGATTTTTCTCGAAAGATCATATATTTTCTGCGAAATATCTCGGACATTCAGGTTGGTAATTGTAATTAATACTGTTTACTATAAACGGAGCATTTACTTAAATGATTGCATCTATCAAAATTAATGTATAAACAGAAAATATATTAAAATAATTGTCAACATAAATCCATTTCATAATATATATATATATATATATATATATATATAAGGAGCCAAATGATAACACACACCCATAGTGATATACACACTGACACACATCATACTGATTTATTCCCTAAGAAGCGAATAACACACACACGCTTAACAGAGAGACATCCCCTTTCCAGGAACCAATAAAACTGTCTAAATTAATCCATCCAGCTCATATCTCAAACAACAACTTAAAAGAGAATTTTTAACCAACGCAAGGACTGACTAAAATTCATATTAAAAAATAGAAAAACAAATGAAATCTACAGACAAAAGTTCATTTTCTCCATCAAGACATTCATTTCTGTAGTTCACTGCTAACAGCAAGCAGAATTTTTTTTCTCCTGATGATGGCCATGTTGGCCGAAACTAGTTGAGGAATCTAAATGAAATAATAATAAAAACGAAAGAATATTAATATACAACCCAGTGTGTCTGAAGATTTTTAATTTTTTTAATATTTTTTATTGTTCAATATATATATATATATATATATATATATATATAATTTTCAAGATTGTATCCAAGCATGAAGCAGACTGTCGCTACTGTGTTTTCTTCTGTGCTTGTGTGTGTGTGTGTGTGTGTGTGTGTGTGTGTGTGTGTGTGTGTGTGTGTGTGTGTGTGTGTGTGCATTACTTTTATTATTTTTGCTTGGATATCAGTTAAAATGTTTCATCTTCATAATGAAAACAAATACCATACTTTGAATATTTTATAAAAAATCTGTTATATTTGTTTATATAAACCTTCTTCTCTCTTCGCATTTATTTTTCATTCTGCTCACAAGCTGAGCAAAATATACTTTACCACAGGTTTCGGTATTTGGGCTTTGATATATCGACTGTTAAGTACTCAAAGCATACGAATTCTCTAAAACATATTTTTCTATGAGTGTCCTAAAGGAATGAGATGGAAAAATATTAAGAGTAAAATTATTAAAAATAAGAAGCCAGGCAATGGTATTTTTATATTACACTTTATTTTCTGGAATAGTACTCGTCATGGTAATGGATAGTGGCTCGGATTAAGGAATCGGACAACCGAGTTCGAATTCCAGTCGAGTTCATTACATTCACTTACGTGCTAATACACTTGGCAAAGTTATGAATCCATCTTTTTCCCCCGGACGATAAATAGCAGGACCGATTGGGTCTTATAGCCTTGGTTGGCAATCAGTCTAGGAGAATGAAAACTCTAAACTCAAACCAGCTATAACCTTTATAACACATATATATGTAATTCGCTAATTCTTCGTTACCGAGGCCCATTTGTACAGTTGGTATGACTTTTTACCTGTTACCATGACTGTTTAGGTTTCAATTCTCGGTAGTGGATGCGCACTGCTGTGGAGTCGCAAATATAGGAAACGGCCGTCCAGTGTATTCTGTTGAGGTTTCTACGAGACTCGATGCATTACTTTTTTATATTTATATTTTATTATATTATTTTATTTTATATTATATATATATTATATATATATATATATATATATATATATATATATATATATAATCACGCCAAAGAGAATATAGGGTTTCCACGGACGTGAAACGCATCTTTTCCACTTTGTCTCATCATCTTCAATATATATATATATGAGTGTGTGTAAAAGGTAAAAAATATAATGTAATTCACACACACATATATATACATGTTTCATTAAATAATATAGATAACAGTTGTCTATGTTATGTAAATTCTTTACATAACGTCGATAAGCTTAATAACATTATCATTAAACGATATATATATATATATATATATATATATATATATATATATATATATATATATATATATATATATATTTTTTATATAGATACGTGAGTGAGAGTTATTGAAGAGTAAAGTAGAGTTGGTTTATCTAGTTCAAATTTAAACCAAATCATTTTACATTTCCTTTGTACTAATAGTATTTGAAAAGGTATGAATACATTATATTCAGTTTTGGCTTTAAATAGCATACAGTCAGTCTAGAAAAATAATTCTGAATTCAAATCCTCTAAATAATAGGGTGAACTGAGTTCTTTAGACTTATTACGACAACCAATATGGCGGTAGAAAAATTCTGAATTCAAAACCATGCTTAAAATTGGCTCCTTTCGGCTTACCCTAGATACGCCCATTGCTGTTATGGCTGCAGTACATGCGGTGCCCCAACAACCCTAACGTGATCGTGCAAGACTTAATAAACTAACTGTAACCGCAATTATAGGACAGGGACAGGTTCGTCATTAAAATGCTTAGAGGCTGAGTTTTTAAGTCACGTAGGCCGAGTGTAAGAATTTGCACGCTAAAATTAGTTCACGTCATTTTCAAAGGGAACAGAGAATTATTTTATGGAGTGGGGAAAGCCTATCACCCCATGGCGACTCCACCGAACTGAGGATATTTTGTGGGTAGCACTTTTCCCACATACTATGATCTTAGTCAGAATCTACAAGTAAATAATCCATTCACTTTTGACGAATGAGTCATTTAAGTGCCATACATGATACACACTTGGACAATCATGCCTCTATTCATGATTGACTAGACAGAAGATATTTCTCGCAGTAGGTTGAAGACAACATAGGCTTTTCTACGGCGAAATACAAACACACACACACACACACACACACACACACACACACACACACATATATATATATATATATATATATATATAGCCATTTTGGTTCCACCAGTCGAGTTGTAACTAAATGCACCGAAACGAGGTTGCATCTTTGTAGTGGGTAAATTGTTTTTGTCTATATGAAAAAATTTATATATATATATATATATATATATATATATATATATATATATATATATATATGCTCCTGATAAATTTATTTCGGTCGAGCTCTCGGGGGAGGAAGTGTGAGTTTGTAAACAGTGACTATTACTGCTAACAATGCAGGACTTTTCCGTAAAAAGAATCGAGTTCCCTCAGTCACTGTGTGTTTATCTAAAAATAAATACGCTTAAATTCACCTACATCCTTGCCGTCCTCCAACGGATTAAGGATAGAATCTCCGACTGACGCCAATTCAGCCGAGTTTCGATCCTAGCTAGAGGCAACCAGACGTCTAGCTACGCCGATGTATCAATATGGTGATTTTTCTTTCGTCTTTCAACGATAGTGTTATTAAGCTTATCAGACAATATAAAAGAAACTTACTTAAAATAAATAGACAAAACTTGTCTATAATATTTAATGAAACATGCATTAATATATATATAACTGAACCAAACCATTAAGAGGTGAAAGGGCAATAAATTAAACCCTGCCTCCAAAGTCTGAAAAAGAAAACAAATATCTACCTAAACAAAAGGAAAATCAGCTTATGGCTTATCGTAGCAAGAAACAAATGGGAAAACAAATGAAGACACAACGGAAATAATATCAAGCAGAAATACATCCAGAGATGCGAACCTATATTCATAAGATTTTGTTTCATACAATATAAAGAACAGTAAGATATATAATCCGGTGTTCTTATAGATATTTTTATTTTTACAAAATAGTGCTCAGTGTAAATTTACAGAGCATTAATATTATGAATTAATTGATTTAAAATATGTTTTTTTTCGCTACACAGTTCTAACCATGTTTCAAAAATAGAAGCTAAAAGCTTCGAATTTAATGTTGTAATTAAATTAAAGACATTAGTTTCATTTCATCCTCAAGCTAATTTTGGAGTAACTTATTTTTTTTTAAATTAATGGGTTTTAAAGGCACTGCAAAAATTCATAATTCACGTTTCCAAGGATACAGAGAAATCCATTCATCCAGACAAGGGGTGTTTGCGTGTTCATTATCGCTGTATTTTGTTGCATCAGGTATTAGTTACGTTTGAAGAAGGGTTTTCGTTTAGGTAGGGGTAGGGATGTATTTTTTAACGAATTCTGATATCCGTTAAATGCATGTCGTCTGGATTTTTTTTTAAATTTTATTGTTAACAGCAAAAATTCTTACGGCATTTTTGTATACTTAAAGATTTTTGAGGGGTGTTTAGGTTAGAATACGTTTTATTTAACTACGATTTTAAAAAATATTTTCACTTTTAATTTTTAATATACTACATTTCATTTTAAAACAAGTAAATGTATTAGAATTACTTACAGTATGTAAAATTATGTTCACATCAAGTATAAGTATATATATTACCAGGTCACAATTTAAAAAAAAATTATATTTAAATATTATTTAAGTAAAATTTATGACAATGACTGCAAAAATAGCTAATTCATTTCTCTGATTTAGTAAACTTTTATTTTTATAAACTTAGTAATATATAGTTTCTCATGTATGCACAAAGGACATGCTTCATTTAATGACCTACATATTCTAGCCTTTATCTCATTCTTTTAGGTGCCAAAAGTACTTCGAGAGAGATGTTTGAGTTTTATATTTATTTATCCTAAATGAACTTTGATGTTGGTTGAATCTTTTTTTTAACTCATGGCTAGTGCAACCTATATATATTTTTTATGTTGTCAGGATTTTAGTCGAAGACATATTGCATTTGAATATATATATATATATATATATATATATATATATATATATATATATATATATATGTGTGTGTGTGTGTGTGTGTGTGTGTGTGTGTGTATGTATGTGTGTATGTATATGTGTGAGTGTGTGATAAGAATGTAGTTTTTACAGTCTGCTATATTTATTTATGGGTAATGGTGCTTAATATCAGGGATAGTACGTATGAAAAATATAAAAGTGGATACTGAGGCTAACATTAAGCAGCGACAATCTGCTTGATGATGAAGTGAAATTCGCATGAAAACTCATAGGTTGTGAGGTATATTTATTAGTAATTGTATATATATATATATATATATATATATATATATATATATATATTTATATATTTAACAACGCACATTATGTTCATATATATATATATATATATATATATATATATATATATATATTTGTGTGTGTAACTTCATTCCAATTGTAGGGTAATATATATATATATATATATATATATATATTTAAATGTTGTTAATACTGTTTGTTATTAAAAAAAAGCACTTACTTAAATATTTGTTTCTATAAAAAAATAACGCACAAGCAGAAATATATTCATTTCATAATATATATATATATATATATATATATATATATATATATATATATATTATGTATATATATTATACACACACTTTACGTTGCAGATAGATAGATAGATAGATAGATAGATGTATATATTCATATATTTATATATAAGAGTGATTTCTATCATCTTTTCATCTATTTATTCTGTAGCCGTTTTATATTTTGTTTCCTTTTTATTGGTATCTTTTATGAGTGCCAATAACACCAGCAACGTCCAGCAGATCTCTTACCCAAGAACAAAATGCAAGCGGCCATTTTTTTTGCCTCTGTACAATGCGTCTGTCATAGAAAAAAAAAGCGCAGAGTTTTTAGGGTTTTCTTTTAATGGAATTGAATCAACGTACCCCAGTCGACCTTTTCCCGATTGTAATTTATAGAAAACGCTCGCAAGTAATTTATTGGTCGGCAAAAAGAATTGGTTATTTTCACGGTTTCAGTGCACGTTTAGATGCGTGCCTCCATTTTTGAAAGAAAGGGAGAAACAACCAATAAATGATCTGCCAACGAAAACCGACAAGAGAAGTAAAAGAATAAAAAAAAAAATCCTGCTTGAGTTTCTGTTTAAACGGAGACATTTTGTGCAAAGAAAAAGATTGTATATGCCTTTTGTGTATACAATGATTTATATTATAAAGTGCACACACACACACAAATAACATACACACACGCACACGCGCGCACACACACACACACATATATATATATATATATATATATATATATATAAAGTTGTTCAGACCAATAAGGTTGTGGAAACTGGGTCAAGACAATAATATATTACTATTAGAATTTTTATACGAATCAAACTTAGCAGAGATAGATAACTTTCAGTTGAAGAATGGAGATGGATTTTTATTTATTATCCCCACAGATTTCTGTTACTTAAACGTTATTTTTTGGATACCCGTATTGTGATTAAACGTTTCGTTTATTTATCAAAATGTATATTTATTTATTTTCGTCTACCGGCCTGAATATTCGAGAAATCTTATTAGAAAAAAAATATGCGCTCTCCGGCAAGATTTTTGAGCCTGCGTTCCTTTAGTGGAAACAGTCATAGGGGTCAGTCACTTCTGAACCGACTGCTCGGTTGAACTCTCTTCCTACGGACGGGAGGAACCCGAAGGAGGCTACGCCGAAGGGCGGAGTCTACTTCGGGAGGTAAACTCGGCCCTGAAACCTGTTTATACGGGTTCAATGGGCATATTTTTGCCGAGCCCACGGCCCGGAATGCCCACGTTAAAAAGGCCTTGTGCCACATGAAACCCTCATGGGGTTGGGGGGTGACTGAATATCGTCATAAGGTCTGACGCGCTTTAATCTCTCGACTACAGAATGCGTCGATGTCCAGGCAAAGGGGAAGAGTACCTTTGGATGCACTCTGTAGCCAAGAGGTCAAAGCGCGTCAGATCTAATGATGGCTGATGTGTGACGTCATGAGCTGCAGTGCGATTTTCGCTTCTGGCGTCTTATATGCACGTGTTTATCGTTGCTTGGAAATCATCAATGTAAACAATAGCAGACTATCATCACTGTCTTGTCCCTATATTGCTTAATATGTTGTAATTTACAACTTTGATAATGGCTTATGTAAGCCGAAAGCTTAGATTGGATTAAAAAATATGGATCAATATTGTGATTTTCTTTCTTCGTTTAATGATAATGTTATTAAGCTTATCAGACCTTATGAAAAATTTACATAAAATAGACAACACTTGTCTATATTATTTAATGAAACATGAATATATATATATATATATATATATATATATATATATATATTATTAAAGAATATCAAAACTTAACTCAAAAAATCCTTAGATTTGATATTCTTTAATTAATAATTTTGCTCTGTTTTTAACATAGAACTCTCCCTAGATTATATCCTCCTTGAAATTCCATACAGATTAATAGACGATTGTGTCTAACATGAAACAGCCCGACGCCTTTTTTGACTTCAATGTTCACTATATATATATATATATATATATATATATATATATATGAAGAAATATAGTTTTAAGGTGTGCTGTATTTATGGAATAAAGTGCTCAATATTAGAGATAGAGCGTATGTAAATATAAAAGTGAACATTGAAGTCAGCACTCGGAGGCGACAGACTGTTTCATGCTAAACGCAATCATCAGGCCATCTATATATATATATATATATATATATATATATATATATATATATATAATCATAATATGAGGTACATGTTATGTTAAAACACCCTTCCCCGTACGTACACTGAAGTTAAGCAACGTTGAGCCTGATCAGTACGTAGATGGCTGATCGCTTGGGAATAGCAGGTGTTGTAAGCTGGGATGTGCGGGTGTTCTAATGTATAATGGCCCGGGATTGTTAATCGGAGAGCCGAGTTCCAATTAAAGTTGGATTCGTTATATTTACTTACGCACAAATACTTTTGGGAAAGCAATGGGTCCACCCCTTCGTTCCTCAAGCTATGGGTTAATTAGTAAGACTTGTGTCACTAAAACATTATTATCTCAAAAAAAGTAAACTTTAAAAATATCTACCATCTCAAAAAAATAAACTTTAAAATATTTAGATTTCGACATTAAATAACCCACAGAGGTGTTGATATACCGCTAAATGAAATAACCAACCCAATCTACCTTCAGAGTTTCTTACGTTTCGCATTTGGCGAACATTAATAAAAAGAATTACATTTTTTTTCATTATTATATTAGGTGTGTGCAAAGGTCCCCAGCGCTATTTCTTATAGAGACTAAATACACACTACAAAGCAGGTTGTTTTTAATATGAAAAATAACGCTATCAACCTTTGCATAAACTTAATAACCTAAAGTTCTCATCATTGTTATTATTGTTTCAGTCTGACATTCTTTCACGAAGAATTCTTATTCAATTTTTATTCTGAACTGGCATCCGCATCATTCATTTTCTTATCATCATGTTTCAACTAGTTCACTCTCCTTCCTCAGTTGTCTGTCGCATTATATAACGTTCAATATTCTTTTCTCCTATCGCAATTTCGTTCCCAAGGGGCTGGCGTGCTCACTTTTCCCGCCGTACGTGATCTGTCAAGTTTCACTATGAAACAACTTTTCAAAACTTATCCTCTGAAGCGGTTGTCTTCAGCATTGTATTCTCTGCTACAACTGCATGTGATGTCGTAGACATTATTCTTCATTATATTTTCTTTCAATAAAAAGAATATGATCAATAACTGATATTTTTTATGAAGCTGTATCTTTTTCCTTTTTGTTCTTTTTAGAGTACACCGAACAGCCGTATGCTAATTCAAAAGGTCATCGTTGTTGTTATGTCATCATTCAGTAATACAAGATTAGAATCCCATAGTATAGCTAAATCAGTTTATACTAAAGCGATACCTACAACAGGCATGAAACTTGGGTTCACAAGTGGAGGTCTGTGATGTAGACATGAAATTTTGCTGGAAAAATGTACTTTTTTTATAATAATGTTCACCCTGTATAAGGCCCAAAAGCCACTCAAAGTAGAGGGTTATAGAGTAAGAGGTACAGTTTTGGGAAATATCTGGGGAAGATAACGGTTGTTTCTAGACATGAAGAGGTTAATATTGTAGTGATCGACGAGGCATCTACTTGGAAGTCAGTTCCACCAAGTAGCTTTCCGTGGGAAGAAGCTGTTCTAGTGGAACGTTTCTCTAACTAATGGAATATAAAGGGATTAAGGGATTAATGTGCATGGTATTGCCGTGATGGTTAGAACTGGTGGAACTACGGAATGTAGTTCGTCTGAAATCTTTCCGTAGAAATATTGATAGAACAGCAAGATGCTTGCGACGCTTCGTCTGCGAGAAAAGGATTGCTGTGTAGAAAATAATTCATCACTCACAAGAGTGCGGATAGGCCTTTGGATTCTGTCGATACTAGAAAGTGAAAACCGAGCACCACTTGGCCATATATGACACCAGTACTCCATTTTCGGCCTAATCTGGCTCTTGTAATCGTAGAGGATAGCACAATGTGTCAGGTACTTACTGAAGCGGTACAGGGAACCGACTATTTTCCCAGCATCTTCAGCGATGGATCGTATGTAGGAGTTCAGCTTAAGATCTGGACTGGGTTAAGTCCCAATGTGCGCTCAAAGTACGGTGGCTCCTTGATGGAATCCGTGTTCATCGTGATCGGTGAACGTTCTGGGTCAGCTCAATGATGATAGAAAGTCATTAGTTTAGTTTTGGGGGCACTGAATGTGACCAGCCAGTTTTCTCCCACTAAGCTGTCAGGCCTAGGTCAGAGGAGAGGTCAGCTGCCAAGCTCTAGTCATCTAGAGTTTTGGAGGTGCACCCATATACCATTGTATCATCTGCATAGATATTCACAAATCATCAGGGCATACACTACCGTGCATCATTTATATAAAGTAGAACTCTTCAATAATAGTATAACTACATGAAAATATTCTTTAATCAACATTATTATCATAAACATTATCATTTACAGAACTTTCCAAGTGGTTGTTTCGACCTGGATATGACAATAAACTACATCCGGGATCAAGGCCTCTAATCGGGAGGTTTTGATAAACATGGATGTTGGAGTTTTGGGGTACCCTGGTGTACTAGTGAGCCAGCCAAAATGAGCTGACTCATTTTATAGTTCACCAACAGAAGGGTTAACCAATCAGAAGGCTCAAAATATTCAATGCGACGTATATAAAGGCGGCCATGTTTTTTCCCGAATATTCACTGCTAGCCTTTGATATCGAAGACTGAAGTATTACGGAACAGCTGCTGGTGGCATTGGCGATATAGTCAGATTCAGTAGAGTATCTGACTCCTGAGTATTAATCTTTAACGCTGTTTCATTGAACAGACTACGTACTGCACTGGATTCTATATTCATAGACTATGGTGAACATGGTCAACAATGGAGCCACCTCTTAATTGCTGGTGTTCCCAGCTCCACCCTGACCCGGGGTGGTAGCACCTGTTAGGATCCCAGCTATGAGTAAATAGTGAACCTCCAAACTGTGGTCAAAACACTATGAAAGTATAAAAATATATTTTTATAGTAAAAATTTTTATAGTAAAAATAGTAAAAAAAAAATTCAGCAATAGATTTTTATAGTAAAACAAAGAAAATTACCAAAGGTCACAAGAAAATAAAATTTCGGCATTAAATAATCCATAAGGAGTTGATATGCCGTTCGACGAGCCAAACCAATCCCATTGATTGTTTCATCTTCATTGCAATCCTAGTTAGAGTCGTCGATCTTTCAACATCTCAACTAATATAGAACGTTCTTGCAACGATGCAGGCTCGTATTTTGGTCGGGGGATATATGGTTATTTTCTAAGCATAGCTTAGATGTGGCACAAGGTCGAAAAATGGGGTGCCCATTGAGGATTGAACTCACTACTCAGTCGTAATTGTTCTAGCGAGACCAGCTTGCTAACCATGACACCACTACTTATTTGCATATGAAAAAAACAAATCCGGGTACGTAAAATAGCCTACGTTGCGAGAGAAATAATTCAATGATAATCATATTCCATTATAATTTTCCTTGTAATTACCCCATAGCTCAGTTAATAAAAGTTGCTATAACGTTTCTGTAAGGTCACAGAGATGTTCTAAAAATGTTTTTGTAGACTCCCCGCAACGTGCCTGCAAATATGTTGCATTGTAACGTTGCAATTTGTTACGAAAAATTCTTAAAATCTAAAAATATTTCCTCGCTTTAAATAACCTGCAATGGGTTGGTAAACCGTAAAGAACGAATGAATCAATCAATTTTCACTTTGCTTTGGAACGGACTGTCAAAATTATAAATACTATTGTTGTAACCTAGAAAGGTTTACTGAATAAGGAATAACCAAAACGGAGGTTGGAAATGAAATGGTAATCTTTATAACATCAACAAAATACAATACTCGCCAGCGGCGTGAAGTAGGTAAACCACTGCTAGTGGTGGATTACTTAGACAGCATATTACCCCCACTTACAATAGTGTCCAACGTATTTATGAGGATTGAAATACACCCATTAGTGTTCATAGGTACGGTATATAACACTCATATGTATTCATTTTTTATTATTTTTTTACGGAGTCTTGGTTTCTGTTCTTTGTTAGTGCTTCTGTAGCGTCATTCTACATGGTTCGAAGTAGGAAGTTCTTTGCTCATATTTCTGAACGGGTTTGGCACCATTCATATGAAAGTCTAGATTTGACGAGGCTAGTTAAGAACATGACACGAGATTTTCATTTTTGGGTTTTTTGGGGGGTTTTTTTTTTGTAGAAATTTGCGGTATTGTATAATGGTACAACAACCTCCCCGCTCATCCAAGACTTCGAACACCGCGGTTGGTCGCTGAAGTGACCGCTTCAATCCCGAGCTAACCTTATCCAACGCAGCCAATATCGAATCGTCGCAGGTGTTGGACATCGGCAGATAATCACGTAGGCTTCTCTTCTACTTCTCTCTTCTGCATAATTCGCATCGCACATTCGTATTTATGGACATTCGCCCAAACTGGCGAATTAAGAGAATTCGATAATTCTGGGAAATTCTCTTCTTCCACTCTCATATTATTACCTCTCACTAAATCTTCTCAGTGAGTGTGGGTAACTCATCCACCCACTCATGATATTTCAATTCATCTTTCGGCCAGAGGAATCAACTGCAAATTGTTTACGAAAAATGAAATTTTCGCTTTACAGCTTGCATTTTCAGCTGTGTGTCAATCAACATTGCCCTCCTAAGTTTGGGTCACTTTTCCATTGTTCAAACTGCTCGACATACAGTTCCATCGTTTATGTGTGAATCAACTCCTCAATATTTCCCACGGATTTTTGGTATTAATCCTTGTTGTTTCAATGTCTCTCGGCACATAAAACTTTCGTATGTTTTAACAAAACTTTCTTCCGTTTTGCCGCGACAGCGACAAATAGTATCACATTGGGCCAAACTACACATAATAAAGCCTATTGTATGTTCAATATTCTTATCGCCTGTAGTAAATTTGTTATAACTGATCCATATACTGAGATATTTGTAGTGTTAATAGTTAGCAATTCTACATCTTGAATTTTTATGATGGATTCAGGTTACCCGCCATCACTGCTTTCATTCCAAGAGAGAGACAAAAATTAAAAATATTTAGCAATAATACAGGGGGACGAGTATTATATTCTGCTTATATATAAGTTCGATTATGTATTCCGTCGTCACTGTAGATATGCGGATGGTGCGGTGAATAGTTCACTAACTTCAGTCGCTTTTTCCAGTATTTATGGAGGCTTCCTTCCTTGCCTTTTGTTTGAAGTTGTCTAGAATATCAACAACTTGATTATGACATTATTCTCTTTTCCAGTTGTATGTGCTGCCTATTTTAGTTGTTGCTGATGTGGTTTCTGCTAATTAGTAAATGTGCTACGGAAAGGAGAAGTACATGACTTCACACCGGCATATTGTTTTGCAAACGTGAAAATGAGAATGTTGGACAGATGGATATATAAACAACCACCCGAGAGGAGTTTGGCAGCCTCTCAAACATCGCAGACAGAGAATGTAAGGTCGACGTTTCGGACGAGGGTTATGAAGGACTGACCAAGAACTTCTGACGAAATATAAGAATGATTAAATTTTAAGTAATAAAAATTCAAATCTTGGGTTATCATTTAAATGAACACACTTCTCTCTCTCTCTCACTCCCTCCCTCCCCCTCTCTCTCTCCCTCTCTCTCTCTCTCTATCAGTCTCTCTCTCTCTCTTTCTCTTTCTCTCTATCAGTCTTTCTCTCTCTCTCTCTCTCTCTCTCTCTCTTTCTCTTTCTCTATGCAATTTCCTTCAGGAAGTAGCCCATCATGGTCCACCATAACTTCCCGTGTTTTGTTCCTCCTTGAAAATATTTGCCCCTTTATGATTCATCCTTGTTCTTGTAATACTTGTTACCCCCCCCCGGCCATCCCAAATCCGTCAAATAGATTACGCATTGCTTTTTCTCCACTTCTTTTGCCTTCGATTTATCTTGTCAGGGTGGAATTTTTTGCAACACATTACTGGAAGCTAGGTACAAGGTTACTCTACGAGCCTACGGTTCATTCGAACAATAAAGACATTTTTATAGACAAGTAACTCGACCAGTGAGTTTGCTGGGTGCCAACGCCCGTCCTCGTGTTACAAATGCGACGCAACAAACGACCAAAATGATCATGGAACCAGAATGGGAAGTTTGTTTTTTTTTCTCCAAGCCTTTCAACTATCTTCTTTTTTTTCTCTCCATGAAGCACACTCTCTTACTTTAGCGCTGAATACAAGTTAACGATACCAAAAGATTCCTCAATAAATATACCGTAACCTGCTGAAAACACCACTCTACAACAAAAAGGAGAAATGCTCACATACACAATCATCGATCAAGTCACACAGACTGGTTAAATTTTAAGCCAGTTCGGCGGAAAAGGATGATTAATAGAGAGCAGTTTCGTTTTAGAGTCATTAAAACCGAAGAGATAGTGTTTTGTTACAGAAAACAGAGAAATATTTTAATATCTGAATTATAAGGCGATGAATTTATATGAATAAAAGATTTTGTCAAAACAATGTTAGAAACTTTTGTATCAATTTCCTGTTTTCCTTCTCCTTTTTGTTCTTTCTATTTAAATTTTCAACGGACGAATACTTTCATTATTACTGTTGTTCTGCGCCGTGTAAATGTATTTGTTGTAGTTATTATTTATAATTTATATTAGTGTTTGTCCTGTTAACTTCAACAATATTCAAGTGTCCGCCATTTCTAATGTCATCAACATGGCAATCAGTAATTTAATTGTTTCTTTTCTATGATTGTTCTTCTACAAGGTAGCTTTGGAATTTACGGAGTTACTATATTGGTAGGTTGAAAAATTATATTTTGTTTTAATATGTATCATTTTCTGAAATAATATAATTACACGAAAACAAATTATTTTTTATTAAATTACCGTAATTATCATTGTGACTGTCAAGTGCTTTCCTCCCCCTCCTCTTCTTTGTCCTCTTTCTCTTCCTCCTCCTACATAACTGTCTCACTTTTCTCATTCCTTTTCTTCTCTTTCTCTCGGGATTTATTAATGCATCTGTTTGCTCTCTCTTTATTTTTTTTTTACTTTGTTTACATAATTATTTTAATGAATTTATTCACCTGTACTCTTGAGGTAAAAGACATGTGGTTCTACAGAATAAAGCTGAGAATACCACGGAATGGACATATGAGCAGCGAGTATGCTTTAAAGATATACTTCGCTTCAGAGACAGCTGAAGATTCTAGGGCAAATAACGAAGAAAGAGGGCTTGGAAAATCTGACACTCATAGAGCATATTGAAGGCAGAAGGTGCAGAGTGAAGCAGTAACCTACCTAACAAGCTGGGGTAAATGAATGAACAGGGAGCGAGAGGGATATCAAAACGACAAAAGTTACTAAGAGCTACAAAGGACATGAAGTTGTGGAGAGCCATGATCGTACATGCCCGGTACATAGAAGTTTTGTGTACAAAATATAACTGCTGGTACGATTAAATTTTTTCTTTCAATCCTCCCTGTGCTTATTATGGTACGGGCCACATATTATATTTCATATTATATACGGGCCACATATTATATTTCAAATATTTTGCTGAGAACCAAATGGCAACAAGTCATCTTACTTCACCAGACCTCTCAGTTTTCTTAACACTATTTTAGTCACATGGGGTTCCCAACAAGGGCAACAATTTTAATTCCCAGTTGACAACTTACTTCTTTTACTCACTCCCACTACTCTCTTGACACAGTTGTAGCTGAGTTGTCGTGGGAGACAGACGTCGTTTTGTCTTCGGGGTGACATATCACCCCAGTTACTAACGAATGTACGTTTTCATAATATATATATATATATATATATATATATATATATATATATATATATATATATATATATATATATATATAAGTGATTTTAGATAATATCCTAACGTTCAGTCCGCATTTCGCACCTGAATGTTTGCATGAAACTCCGGGTCGTGCAATCGACGTTGGATATTATGTATAAGCACTGGTATACTTAATAGTTCTGTGATATAACATTGAGCACTAGTTTTATAGCATGTGAGAAAGAAATATACGTGCAACCATATGCGTGTATACTTATGTTTTATATCATACCCATATCAAACAGCCTGTCGCCCCTGAGTGTTGACTTCAATGTTCACTTTTATATTTATATTTACACACGCTCTATCTCTGATATTGAGCATTTTATCCCATAAATATAGCACACCTTAAAACTATATTTCTTCATATATATATATATATATATATATATATATATATATTTAGCAATAATATATATATATATATATATATATATATATATATATATATATATATTACTCTTTTATTAATGTAATTATGAGTTTAGCTAAAGTAATATCTTTCTTTTCATGGAAACATAATGTGGCTATTGTTGATGGGTAAAACTTCTCTATTATTGAATTCCTGTGTTTCACTTACAATTTACAACATATGTTTATGCAACGAATTTATTATAATTTTCTTTTCAATGAACAATAATATCTTCATTCAAGTTTTGAATTAATGTATATTGTAATAGAGATTGCCTGTTAGGTTATTTTTTCAGCACTACAATATTTTACATAATTCTAATACTGTAAGAATTTTTATATAGGGGTGTAACCCCACAACAAGAGAAACCCGAGGTGACTAAAGTTAGGTTAAAGATTCAAATTTGCATTTATCGCTTTGTGGTGTGCTGCTCAGATTTGTTTTAAAATTGTTAATAAGGTTGTTAGTGAGGCTGCGTTTTTAGTGAGAGCACATCCATTTAAATTTGCAAAGAACACAAAGAAAGAAGAACAAGAGATCAAATTGCATTCAACAATATATATTGAAAATCAACGAGTACAACAATTGTGCTTATGTATTAATACTTAGGGAGAGAAAAGTAGCTGCCCTTCTACTGATATCTGATGCAAGTCAGGAATAATGTATTTAAGAACTTTCTTGTTGAAATGTTCAGAGTTCAGTGAATAAGATTTGAATTCAAGAATGAAACGTTTGTACAAAAAGTATAATAGAATTTGGTTTGTGACTTGGCTTGTGACAGACAGTTAACAGTGTAGTGTAATGGTAGTTCTGAGTCTGTGTGTGCGTAGATACGCGCGCGTTGCTGAGTTGTGATGATTTATTGTTCTACTAACTTATTTCTGGAGTACAAACTGTTTAAACACTTTTGGGGGTAGGCTCCAGAGAGAAGCGGGAAAACTATCGAAAGGAATATCTAGAATGCACGATTGGATAAAATTTGACCAATCACTGATTTTTTTACAAAACCAAGTTAGACAAAGTCATGGCAGAAAATTTTGTGTGGTTACTGCGATAGGTAAATTGTCCTGTAGTAAACAGTACTTATTTTCTATCCAGTTATAACTGAGTATTTTGAGGGCGTGGTAAATCGGAGTAGTCACTACAGCTTAATTGAATTTTATTTTGAACTTTATTAAATGAACCATTGCTAATTATTAAATAGCTAGTGTATATGTGCCGTAAAAATGACGGCTTATTTTTTATCCACCGCAGTTATTGTTGTAGTCTGTTTAGGGGCCAGAAGGAAAGACGCAGAAGACGATGGTAGGTTAAACAAGTGTATTGAAATATAGATATTAGGTTGGTGCAAAAATAATGTCGGTTTTTGATGTTAAGTTGAACGTCAAAAAACGACATTATTTTTGCACCAACCTAATATATACACAGCAAGAGTGTTAGTAATAAGCAGATAGAAATTAACGTCCGAATGGTAGGTTAACACTGCGTCTCGACTGCTCACCGTCTGCTCGCACACACACTTAGTATTTACCAAAAATTTCTACTGTAGGTGGGTTACTACAACAGTTATGTTGCTGATAATTGGCATCGATAAACAGAGGATAATTTACTCTACGTGCATTTCTTTCAGTTTTCATGCTGCCAGTATTCTCATTCCTCCTTCTTTTACGATGTTCTTCTGTTTTATGTCAAAAATGTTCTATTCGCATTCTCGTATTTTTCTCTTCTTGTGATAGATTCTTCCTCTGTTTCATTTAGAGTCCTTTCAGCTACACGTTTTCTCATAGCAGCTCTTCTTGCATTAGCTTCTTTCTCCGTTTAATCTTCTCTTCTTCGGGCTGATCTCTCTCTCTCTCTCTGTCTCTCTCTCTCTCCCTCTCTCTCTCTCTCTCTCTCCCCTCTCTCCCCCCCTCTCTCTCTCTGTCTCTCCTCTCTCTCTCTCCCCCCCTCTCTCTCCCCTCTCTTTTCCCCCTCCCTCCCCTCTCTCCTCTCCCCCTCTCCCCCCTCCCCTCTCCCCCCCTCTCCCCTCTCTCTGCTCTCCTTCTTTTGTCTTATTAGTTTGCCACTGTGTGTGTGTGTCTCCTGATTTGTGCTCTTATTACTTCACGGCGTTCCTGCGATGCCGGTGAATATCTTTGCCTATCAGCCTCCCGCCGTGTCCGTATCTTTTCCTCGGATAGGCATAATCTCTGCCCTCATTTTTGCTTTCGTTCTAATCCCCTCCTTTTTTCAAGGAAAATTTTCCATTTTATGGCGCTCACTGGGCAACATTTTCTAAAACAGTGTAAAACATAGGGAATTATTTCAATTTAATTTTGCATTTATAAAGTTTATGTCGAATTTTCAAGTAATAAAAAACATTATACCTACAATATTTATAAAATATTAAAACACTAATCTTGTATGTATGTAAGTTTGTTCCCAAGATACAGCTTAAATGATGCATAATACCCCAAACAATTTAAGTGTATATTGTATCTTGACCCCCTGCGAGTGTAGTGACAAATTTCATTAAAATTAGATAAGGGCTTTCTTGAGCTAAGGCTCTTTTTTCAGTATTTATTTTCAATACAGTATTTATTTATTTTCAATACACATTCTTATATCAAATATGTATATGTATATTATATTCTAATTAATGAGTTTGTAAAAATAATAAACATACATAATACATTATAACATCATTAATAAATAAATTTAAATATACATAACACGATATACATTCATACAATTTATTACACTACATTAGAACTT
This sequence comes from Acanthosepion pharaonis, assembly GCA_903632075.3. Lineage (NCBI taxonomy): Eukaryota > Metazoa > Mollusca > Cephalopoda > Sepiida > Sepiidae > Acanthosepion > Acanthosepion pharaonis. Next base: position 1,000,253 of record CAHIKZ030001111.1, read on the forward strand.
TTTTATAAACAAATGTCTGGGATGTTTGGAAGGTACTTGGTAGGTGAAGACACTATATAAATGTGTCCTTGTAAAACGTCATCTCTATGCCTGGGAAATTGTCACATGACTTGAAGGCAAATAAATAAATAAAATAGATGCACGGTGGTTTGACGCCGTCACGTATTTCGAAATAAATGTGAAGAAGAAACAAATATATATAATGAAATATATAATTATTATTTTGAAAAATATAGCCACAAAAAAAAAATGAAACTAAATGCACAAAATGGAAATATCCATACCTTATGTTATTTCAAGAAATATGAATATCTCTAAGTAGACGCTTATTACTTTTCTTGTGAGTGGTATTGACCTTCACCTTTAATAATTATAATATGGTAAGTACCAAAATTGGTTTTTGAGACTACTATTACTATTATATATATATATATATATATATATATATATATATATATATATATATATATATATATATATATATAAAGAAAGAACAGTAAGATATAAAATCCGGTGTTCTTATAGATATTTTTATTTTTACAAAATAGTGCTCAATGTAAATTTACAGAGCATTAATATTATAAATTAATTGATTTGAAATATGGTTTTTCCGCTACACAGTTCTAACCATGTTTCAAAAATAGAAGCTAAAAACCCCTGAATTTAATTTTGCAATTAAATTAAAAGCATTAGTTCAATTTCATCTTCAAGCGAATATATATATATATATATATATATATATATATATATATATATATATAACTTTTTTTTTCCTGCGAGGTAATGTTTGCATTAAGGGATATTTCGGATAAAAGCTAGGTTATCGTCCTGGAACAATGATAGGTCGATGTCATTCAGGTATTGTTAATGTATTGTCCGTTCTGAAAGTCTGGTGTTTGATAAGTTAACGTCTCTCATTGACTTTTCAGCTGAATTTCAATAAGAAAATAATGTAAAGCAGTGAATACGCCATTGTTTGTCTAATTACTAAATAGACATATGCTAATATCACCAAGTATTGTGGACAGCTTAAATGCATGTATTGGAACTAAAATGGCAAAATTAAAAGAAAAAAGCAAATATTTGCTTTTCGTATATAATATTTTTATAACTTTACCCATTTCTCCAATGTACTCTGATTTGGTCACACACAATCATTAATTTATTTTAATTTTTTTCATTAGGACACATAGTGATATATTTTTATAAGCCCTAGGTATTAATTTAACTCGCTTCCACCAGCAATTAAACTCGCTTCCAGACAATTGAACTCGCTTCGTCAGACAACAGTCTGTGAGTTCCGATAAAATGATGATGGTAAAGGGAATATTAACTGTTTCCTTATAAGGAAACATTCAGTATTGATTGACCGAGCAGCCAGTGTTAGCGTCGTTTGAAATTTATATTTTCTTTCTATTAAAACACTTTTGGAAAAAAAAAGGGGTTTCTCAAGTCCACTAACTTTTATCAGTGTCTTTCTAGTATTGAGGGTGGTGTGTTTTTCCTTAGTAAACTTTTGTTAGAAATAGTGAGGACATTAACCTTTTGATTATGTTAGCTTCGAGTTCTATGTGCTATCCTTTTTAATTGTTGTCGTTGTATAAAGTCCTCAGGTAAGGTGCTAACTGTTATTTGGTACAGCGCTATCTTTGCGATTCTGTAACGCCAATCCACTGGGTTCAAAGGAGGGTGGCCCTAGTTATAATCTACAATTTTATTGGCTAGAAGCCATTTTTAATCATTGATCTGAGAAAGAGATCGTTTACAGCTGACAATTTCTATTTCTGAACGGGTTTGGCGTCATGCATGACATCCATGTGAGAGTCTCGATCCGACGAGGCTATTTAACCCTAGAACACTAACCATCAATTAAAGTTACACCACTACTAACCATGGGTATATCATACCCGATTTTGAAAATATCAAAAAAAAATTAAATATAAATCTTTATTTGAAATATCTTACATGAAGGCACTTCAAACTTTGTACTTTGAGTTAACACTAATAGGAACTGAAAAACATTATTTAGGTAAGAAAATCAGTTACTGAAAATTGTTATTAAAAATAGGAATATTTGCTCTGGGTACTATATACCCATGGTTAGTGTTCTAGGGTTAAGAACATGACTACTTTTATAAGTTAATGTTTTGGTTGTATAGCAATTTGCGGTGTTGAGCAAAACTATACGATTCTATGTTCAATTTACTTATCTTCTATACCGAATTTGTTATAACTTATCCATACACTGAGGTACCGGAAGTGTTTTTTTATTTACTAATTCCACGTCCTGAATTTTTATGATTGAATCAGGGCATGTACCATCACTGCTTTCATTCTACTTCCAGATCATAGCTTCTTTTTGAAAGGTTAGTCCTATTTCTTGAAACACTTGATAAATGATGATAAGTCCTATCATGTGTTTGATTAAATTTAAGCTGCTTTCACCCGTAGTCTTCCTGGTTTAATCAATAAATCAGTTGTCCCAGAAATAAATGCTTCCAAAGAAACGGAGATAAGCACTTTTTTTTTTCGATCTGCACTGTTTACATAGGGTGTGTCAAACGTCAGACCTTTACTCCAAATGTTCAGTTCATGACTCGGTAACGTAGCGGAGGATTGCAGGCGCCCGAGGCAAGGTAAGTATTGTGCCTCCCTAACCGGTTACACTTCCCTTCCACCAGTTCAATGCACGACTATTTTATTTTAAAATGATGTAAGTCAAGTAAAATCCATTTAATACTAGTATACACGAATTTATTTAAAATCACCCTGTTTAAATTTGTCCAAATTTTTCAATAACAGTATTAAAATATACATCGAACTCTCTCAATTGACAGTAATAGATAGATAGATAGATAGATAGATAGATAGATAGATAGATAGATAAAATAGTGCACAATGAGTGGTGGCGGTAAGAATAAAACAATGCTCGATATAAAATTTATTTTAAGAATAAAATATACACCGTCCGAGGCAGCGCCTCGCTGTTCATGGACCTAACGTCAGATTTATATCGAACGCTAAAGAACAAATGTATATTTATTTATAGGATAGATAGATAGATAGATAGATAGATAGATAGATAGATAATGAACACGCCGATATAGAGAGATAGACATGAATAGACCGAGATAGATAGATAGATAGATAGATAGATAGATAGATAGATAGATAGATAGATAATGAACACGCCGATATAGAGAGATAGACACGAATAGAACAAGATAGATAGATAGATAGATAGATAGATAGATAGATAGATAGATAGATAGATTTTCAATCGAAAAGATTCAGTCCAGTTAAAATACGGACACAAAGTAAAGGTCCAATCATCATTTACGTGATGTCTCTTCGGGATGTGGGTGACCATGACTCTTCACAACTTACTCTCCTTTCTAACGATCAGTGACGTTTGATTCTTCCCCATCCCTCCTTGATCTCGCTCTACAATCCATTCACACAAAATCATTAGGCAAGTTACTCATTTTTCATCATTACGTCCTGTGAGTACTTAATACTCCAAACCGTCCTTCCTCATAATATGCCCCCAAAATGTCGACTGTTTCTTTCTTATTTTAATTATAGAAGCCATTTACATTACAACCTCCTCGTTACTCAAATGTTCCCTCGATTGTATTCTCAGCATCAGTCTATAGAACATGTCCCTTCGAGTCTTTTCTTTACCTGTAAGGAAACTTACCTGGCACAGTAGTTAACCATTAACCAGTGAGGGTTTACTGAGGTGTGGTTAAGGTCACTGTGCTGTAGTAAGCTATGTTTCTCCTCATTTTAGATCGGGGAAGTTGTTCAACCCCGGAGATTTTCACGGAGGCTGTGCAAAAATCATTTTTTTTTTCTCCTTGGCCCATATGCATAAGTATGGGTATCGCGCACCCCACTTTAAAACGACCTTGTGTCCCAACCAGCCTTGGTGATAAGGCAGGGTATATATACTTGTAAGGAAACTGTTCTGGATCCAATGCTGTATAACAATGGAGTAATGGATAGCGGCTCGGATTGGGGAATCGGAGAACCGGGTTCGAAATTCAATCACATCCATTACATTCACTTACGTGCTAAAAGACTTGGGAAAAGTATGAATCCTCTTCCCCCCCTCCCAAGCTATGGGTAAATAGCAGGATAGACCTGGTTCTATAGCCTTGGATGGCAACTGGTCTACCGCAGAAAGAAATGGCAACCTACTGCGGGAAAAAAATCTGCCTCGCCAGTCATGTATCGAAAGATACATGATTGCCTAAGCATGTATCCCACATGTCTGACTGATAGGATGACATATCAGTTCAGTACTCTTTCCTTTGTTTATAACTAAATTTTCCTTTCTCCTAATAATTTGCTTAGCTTCGCTAATTCGATGTACCTTTAGATTTTTCTCAGATTTTTCTCGTCTGTTTCTACACTATCCAGATAGCTGAATTTCTGTACTTGTTTGATCCTGATGTCACCATCTCGAAGAACTCTCCTTTGACTGCTTCTCTTGCTGACGACCAGTGTCTTCTTATAGTTAATAATCCTGTCATCTCGCCTTACTTCGCCTTACTATTTTGTACTTACGCTGTAAATTGGCTTCTTCTCAAAAGTTTTAGAATTTTCATGAACTCATATGTTAAACACTGTCCTCCGTGGTCCCATTAGAACAGTTTTTTGTGACTGCCTTGTGAATGCGATGACGCTGAGGGCAGGAGAAAAATTATTTGATGAAAAATGATTATTATTTCCCTGAATATGGCATATCATCATCATAATCATCTGAATTTTTCTTCTTTTTTAGATTGTTTTTATTTATTTTTTTTTTTTTGATCTTTTAAAAAATATTTATGCGTTTACTCGTCTGCTCTCATTTCTCCTTCTTCTTCTTCTTCTTTTTCTACTACTACTACTACAACTACTATTTTTTCTTCTTCTTCTTCTTCTACTACTACTACAACTACTTCTTCTTCTACTACTACTACAACTACTATTTCTTCTTCTTCTACTACTAATACTACTATTTCTTCTTCTTCTTCTTCTTCTACTATTTCTTCTTCTTCTTCTTCTTCTACCACTACTACTACTATTTCTTCTTCCTCTACTACTACTACTACTATTTCTTCTTCTTCTTCTTCTTCTTCTTCTTCTCTACTATTTCTTCTTCTTCTTCTTCTACTACTACTACTACTATTTCTTCTTCTTTTTCTACTACTACTAGTACTACTATTTCTTCTTCTACTACTACTACTACTATCATCCTTTCTTCTTCTTCTTACTACTACTACTACTATCATCCTTTCTTCTTCTTCTTCTACTACTACTACTACTACTATCATCCTTTCTTCTTCTACTACTACTACTACTAATATTTCTTCTTCTTCTACTACTACCACTACTATTATTTCTTCTTCCTCTTCTACTACTACTACTACTATTTCTTCTTCTTCTTCTACTACTACTACTATTTCTTCTTCTTCTTCTTCTTCTTCTTCTTCTTGTGCTTCCCCTTTCTCTTTCTTCTTCGATATCACTATCTTTTTCTTCTTCTTCTTCATCATTATCCTCTTCATCTTCATCATCATTCCCTTTCAGATTTTTTTTCTTAAGTGGGGGCTGTATTTTTTTTTTTTTTTTTTCATGCCATCTGCTTCAAATAATTGTATTTTTTTTTTCCCCCAAAATCCATGAAGTGTTTTCTCAGGCGCCTTTTTGCCAGCGTAGAGAAAACCGGTTAAAAAAGATATTTAATCAGTCTGCAAGTCATCAGTCCAGGCATCTACATAAACACTGAAAGAAGTAGATAGACAGCCAAAATGGTGGGTAGGCAGTGAAGATGGCCGACTGGAAACAGTTTCCGAAAGATAAGAAAAAGAAAATTGTGGATGTCAGCAGTTGGAATTGGCTAGTCACTTTCGCTCTGTAAATGGAATTATAAATATGCAAATTTCTTTCCTCAAAACAAAAACATTGGACTCCATGAGCAGGAAGTAAAAAAGAAAGGAGAAAATGACAACGAAAATGGCGATTGTAAGGTATATTGGTAAGGAAAAGAAAGAGGGAAATAAAAGAAGCGGGAGAAACAAATTAGAAGGAAGAGAGTTGGAAAAAAAATGAATAAGAAAGAAAAGAAAAAAGCAGAGGAAAAGAAAAATAAGAAGAAAGGGGAGAAGTAAATAAGGTGATATGAAAAGGAATAAAAGAAATACGAAGAAAAGTGGAAAAAGGAATAAGAACAGAAGAAATAAAAGAAAAATGGAAGAAAGAATAAAATGATAGGAAAGGGAAAAAAGAGAGAGAAAGAAGAATAACGATTGATGAGAAAGTCAAAGAGAAGGTAAAAAAATAAAGAAGAGGAGAATTTTTTTTTAAATAATAATTTTAAAAAAGGAGAAATTAAGAAAAGGCGTAGGAGTAATGAAAATCTATGAAAAAGAAAATACGTAAAGAAGGGTGTAATTAAAAGAAAGGAAGTGAGAAGGGGAAAAAGAAGAAAATAGGAGGATGGAGTGAGAAGCGAGAGAGAAGGAAAAGAAAAACAGCGAAAGGGAACAACAGAAAAAAGAAGAAAAAAAGGATGGATGAGAAATTAAGAGGAGGAAAAGCAGAAAAATGAAAATGAAGGAAGTAATGATTGGAAAAGAATGTGAAATGAGAAAAGTTAAATGAAGGAAAAATTGAGAAAGAAAGAAAGAAAGAAAGAAAGAAAGAAAGAAAGAAAGAAAGAATAAACAAACAAACAAACAAACGTGGGAGGAGAAATGAAAATAAGAAAGAAAGAAAGAAAGAAAGAAAGAAAGAAAGAAAGAAAGAAAGAAAGAAAGAAACGTTAGAGGAAAAATGAAAGTAAAATGTAAGAAAGAATGAATGAATGAATAAAATAAAAGTGAAAGAAAGAAAGAAAGAATTGATGACGGAGTAATTAAAAAAAGAAAGAAAGAAAGAAAGAAATTATGACGGAGTAATTAAAAGAAAGAAACGATGAAGTAAAAATTAAAAGTAAAAAAAAAAGCGTCAAAGAAAGAATGAAAAAAGAAAGAAAGAAAGAAAACTGAAAAAAGTTCAAAGAAAAATAAAAGCTGATAAAAACAGAAAGGAAGAAAGATGTAAAAACAAAATCGAGAAATACCAGACAAGAAAGTAAAAACAACGAAGAATGAACAAAAACTCTGAAAATAGCATCAAGATTAACAAAGAATGTGTAGCGGTGAATGTAGGATTAGATACAAATTGAGCTGAGGGTAAAAACAAGAAAAACGCCTGGAGCAGTTTCGCCAAAACTAAAAGCTGAAATAACAAATCTTCATAATATTCCGACATTGGCTTATTTCACTTCCTCTTTCTCTTCTCACTCAACGAAGAAAAGCAAAATTAAGGAAAACGTTTTTGTGATTGTTTTTGTTTTGTTTTGTTTTTTCGTCTTACAGATTTTTTTTTTTTTTTTGAACGCTCTTTGAATTCCTCATTTTGAAATTAAACATATCCGCTCTTGGAAATTTTCGATACTCTGTCCATTGTGAAAACAGCTGACCAACTCATTTTAAATCAGTGTAGTGGTTATCAATGCGTAAAGTTGAATCAGCATAGCGAGGTCAAATTCCAGCTGAGGCCAAATTTCAGCCGAGTTCAAAGACCAGCTGTGAAAGCAATATCCTTGGAAAAGTAGGAAACTCCTCGCCGCCAATTAAGGGTTAATAGCAAGACTGTGCTTTATAGCCTTGGTTAGCAACTAGTCAAGAAGGAAGAAAACTCTGAATTCAAAACAGGTTGAGTGTCGGACTAGCAGCATCACCCCGTAAAAAAACCTACTTGCTACAAAAGCAAGAGGAGAAGCATCTAGCGGGGCAAAAGCTTAGATCATGTTCTGCACAGAGGAGTCTATAGGACCTATATACATTTTAAATCGAATTCTATTCGAACTTTTAAAAAAAAAAGCATTGCAAATTTTACTTCATCAATATTTAAGCTGTCGTTCTTACTAAACGACACGATTATAAATCTAATTTCTCTTTCGCCTTTCATCGACTTTTCCTTTCATCTCATTTTCTTACTTTTTATCACGAGAACATAAAGAAAGCACTGGTTAAAAATTAATGACAACGACAAGGTTAAATCAATGGTCAACATAAAAATACTATATTTAGCGCAAGCATAATTTACATATGTAAGATGCAGAAGGCGATTATCTCCCTTGGTGGAGATAAATCCAATCGGTCGCGAGCCGGACCGCTTAGTGACGTCACCACATACAGTGACAAAAGCGGCAGTCAATTTAGGTTTTGTTTACAGCAGCCAAACAGAAAGGTTGCTTTCATTAGCCTCCTACCTCCTGGAGCGGGCAGAGGCTAAATCTACAGATTATAAGTCTATGATGCTGTTATGGTCCGGTTCCTTGTACCACGGTGATAGTCCAAGGTAGAACCAATAAAGAAGAATTCGAACATGTATATGGAACAACACAGATATATTACAAACAGGAATATATACAGAGAGGTAAAAAAAGTGTTAGTACGAACAATCAGGTTTAGTAGTAATTGTCTGAACGCGACTCTCCAGTCTTCAGGCTGACCTCCCGTCTTCCTCTTGAGGCGCAGTATTTATTACGTATGGAATAGTCCATTATGTTATTATGGGTAAGGTCCCCTAACAGATGCTGTTCCCCTTTAAGATATAGAAAGAAACTCCAGCTCACAGTCACAGAGAAAACCAAAAACTCGCTGTTTACCGTTAGTTTAATATGTCATCTATTATGATATATAGTAAATGAATCTGGCTCGTTTGAATCTGGAGTCCTAAACATGGCTTCTCCAGACACAGGAGTATTTCCATATTATATATAAGACCTTTCCTTTTTGTTTCTCCTTACACTCTGCTTTTTTTGTGATATCCTGTTCTCCGCGTGAGATATGGGTATATATGTATTTATATACTTTGGGGCACGCTTTATTAGTATAAAAGTCTCTCTGCGAACAAAGCATGTTTATCGTTCTTTTTTCTTTCAGCCATTCCGTTCCGCCTATAAACTCCGGGGTTGTTATATCACGGGCATAATAATGCCCATAATGGGAGAAATACAAATGGCAGAATAAATCTTTCTTCCCTAGCTCCCCCACCCGTTATACTATGCACAAAAAAGGTGTTAAAGAATTTGAATTTCGTCATTCACCTTTTCTGACCAATCAGAAAATAAATACAAAAGAAGTCAAATTCCATTTTGAAACCGATCCGTTTTCATAAATATCCAAATCAGAAATTGGTTGGAATTCATCCAGAATCACGCGACATCTGTCTATATTTCTGAGATGAGCTTCTGTATTTAACCTATTCAGACAGCTGTCCTCATCTTTACCTTTACGGCGTTTCAGCCACTGTATACCCCGGCCTTCATCAGGTGATTTTTGTTGGAATTTCAAACCCGTGTACCATGCATGTGGATATTTCAGTTTTAGTTAATTCACCTTTATAACTCTCCAAGGTTTGTCCACTTCGCTGGGTCCAGGGATTTAACTCCCAACTCATTGGGTCAAGTCACTTTTTGGATCAATAAACCATCCACTAGGCCTTGTGTCACTGGGAACACTAGTGAGTGAATATTTGGGACTTGTAACCTTCTGTCTTAGTAACCGTTTTTACCAGAGCTCATATTACATCTTTTTCTCTATAATTTTTCCATTCATTTGTTGTTTGCTCAGGCTCTCTATATTACTGGTTCCCATATTATATTCATTTCCACGCTTGACGGGCTTAGGAGACACCTTAATTTTTTGTATTTTCCAATGATGTTCTCTGTCTTATAATTCAACTTCATCCCACAAATAAAAAATTCGAAATTCCAACAAATATGAACTAAAGAAGGCCGGAGTATATAACGGCCGAAACGGCGTGTATGTGACAGTAAAGATGGGGATAACAGTCTGAACAATGTAAACAGTGGAAATATTCACACGCCATATATTAGAATCGATTTACATATCGAAATTTTAGCTAATAAATACCATTTAGTTAATAAACATCTACTAAAACGAATGTTTAAGTCGACATATTTAATCAGTCTGTTTGTACATACAGTGTAACCCGGATATAAGAGAGTTGTCGGGACTGGAGAAGAAGTCTCTTATATCCAGGTTTCTCTTATATCCGGGTTGGGTCTATTTTGTTTAGGTAAGTATGGGCTCTAATTTGGGACCAGAGAAAATCTCTCTTATATCGGGGTTTCTCTTATATCCGGGTTACACTGTATTTACCATTTCAACTTTTAGTTTTGAGTGGAAACAGCTCCAGAAATTTTGCTTTATTTTACACACAGCCCGCATTGTATCACTGAAACGTCTGAGAATTGCTTCTTTGCGGGAAACATTTAGTCATGATGCAGTAAGCTTCCTTGAATATTTCTTGACTGAATTCCTGCTCTGACCTAGGTGCTTTTGTTTTTTGGGGTTTTTTTTGCTTTGGTTTGTTTTGTTTTTTGTTTGTTTTTTTTTTTTGGTGGGGGGGTTCTCGTTATAGAATTTTCTAGTCTTGCTTGCACTTTCTGTCAACTTAAGGGAAGTTCCTTTTATGTCCTTAAGTTTTTTTTTCAATTTTGGCTCATTCTTTAAATTAATTTATTTTTTGTTTCTTTGTTGTTTTCTGATTCATTTTTGTCTTCATAATATATATATATATATATATATATATATTAATCTCACTTTATTTAACAATGGAAATAATGTGGTAAAGTTTTAGTTTTTTTTTTTTAAATAGAAAGATGCCAATTCGAATTACAGTCACGTTCCTTTCGCAGAACTCGAAATCAACTCTACTACTATGACTTTGGCATCACACAACTACATCTTAAAAGACAGCCACGGAAAGAAATTAACAACAAACCCCTTGAAAATGTCTAAAGAAGTGTTCGAAAGCGCTTGGGACAATAGTGGAATGGAGTGTTAAAAGTTATTTTAAAAATTAAAACTTTCATTCCAATTCCAGCAGGGCTCAACACGCAAAGCCTCAGAATAAACGATCCTATTCAAAATAACACAAAAATAAAATACAACTTAAACAGTTAAAACATGAAAAAAAAATTATTATACCCCCAAAAAAAAACATTGAAAATAGCTAAAGAGCTATTTTCAATGTTTTTGTGGGTGGGGGGGAATCGCTTGGGACAATGAAAATTATTGGAAGTTTTTGTACTCCCTTACTCCACCAAACAGAAAAACGAAAGGACGTTGGAAGAACTACATAAAAAATTAATTAAATCTTCCTTGTCTTCCATATTTAACGAAAGACATTTACAAGAAAGGTTGCTGACCAAATATATATATATGTGTGTGTGTGCGTGTGTGCGTGTGTGTGTGCGTGTGTGTGTGTGTGTGTAACGTATAACTGCGCCCTTAACCTGCTACTTGCATAATTATGCACACATATTTAGAAAGACACACACACAGATATATATAAATATATATATATATATATATATATGTATGTGTATGTGTGTGTGTGTGTGTGTGTGTGTGTGCGTGCGTGTGTGTGCAACCGACAGCCGCCTCCTATTTATTTTATGGTATTGGCCTACAAACCCCATATTGGTGGGTATGAATGTAGAAGCTGAACTTTCCTGGTCATTTTTGTTCTTTGATAAAGATAGCAGTCTGGCAAAATGGTGTTTGACATGAAAGTACGTATGAAGGATATTTGTCGCAATGGATTTTTTCAAACGGAAAAAATTGTGCCCGTTAATATCCTTTCTTGCCAAATGTTTATGGAGACGAAAAAGTGGATGTGAGCACAGTTAGATGGTGAATAATATGATCTGAATTGGTGACAGCGACATATTTGACAAGTCATGTTTTCGTTCAGTCCTTGGGTAAAAAAATAGTAGAAAACATAGAAGACCCATAAAAAATGCTGAGGGTTGTTATAATGTGAAAAATAATGTATTGTAGCCGAAAATTTGTATCCAGACGTGTTATTGTGTTCATTGTATCTATTCTATTTTCAGTAGAAATATATAGGATACATTACTTTCGGAGCATCCGATGTGTGTATGTGTGTGTGTAAATCTATACATAGCGTATGGTGATTTTCTAAGTGTAGCTTAAACGTGGCACAAGGCCGAAAGTATGACCCACCCAGTGAGGATCGAACTCACTACCCAAGTGGAAATTATTCTAGCGAGACAAGCTTTCTAACCATTACAGCTCTATACGCAGAGTACGAAGATGATCTGATGATATCCGGGTGTAACCTGATGCAAGACGGACGGAAATCGATTTACAGATAACCGACAACTGACAAGATGAAAATTGGATCGCTACTAATAACGAAATTATTGCCCACTGTCTCGCGAGATAACACTCTCGTGTTAGTGGATGAGTTCTTGCCGCCAGCTGAAGTGCCTGTAATATACAGAGATAGCGAGAAGAGAATGTAACGTAGATGAATAAATAAATACTCTTTTCTTTCTTTCTTTTTATTCATACATATACAGAGATATACCATGATCTAAGGATCGTTCGTGGTGGAAAACTGGCAGTCACCAGGCAGTGGTGATTCCTATGTCCGCATTGTCTATATCTATAAATGTTCTGCGTTCGATATTGACTACCCTTCCCCATTACGTATACCAAATTTCAAGAAATATATATATATATATATATATATATATATATATATATATGACGATTGCGTCTAGCATAAAACAGCCTGTCGCCTCTGAGTGTTGACTTCAATGTTCACTTTATATATATATATATATATATATATATATATATTGATATTCAGACTAAATATATATAATTTTGTCTGAATTTATAATTCAGACTTAATATATATATATATATATATATATATATATATATATATATATATATATATATATATATATATATGAAAAACAAAAAAATATACGGAAAAAACAAACAAAAATCCTTTTTTATACAATTTATACTGTTTCAAAACAGTATAAATTGTACATAAGGATTTTTGTTTGTTTTTTCCGTATATATTTTTCTTCATACTGTCGGATTTATATCCATATATTTGCTTACACACACATACATACATATATATACCTCTTCATCACCGAGGCCCGTTGGAACAGTTGGTATGATGCTTTCTTGATAGCTTAACTGTCAGCGTTTCAATTCTCGGTAGTGGATGCGAACTGCTGATGAGTCCCAAATATAGGACAAAACGGCCGTCCAGTGCTTTCTGCATTCTGTTGAGGTTTCTATCAGACGCGATGAATTACTTAATTATAATTATCAAATCCTCCTAATAATTTCTATCATATATATACAATAAAATCCGAAACCACATCATATGTGGCATCGTTTTATTGAAACCGACGTATAATTCGTCAGTCTTATTCAACCCTGGTATAGACTGAGTTCGTCGATGAACCCAATCTATATTAGGGGTGAATAAGACTGACGAATTTTTATTGTGTATTAATTTTTGCTCTGTAATAATAAATACGTTGAGCTCTTTTTGTGGCTCAGTTTTAATATTTTATGTTACTAGGTTCTACTTGAATTATATACCAACGGATTTATTACCTTTACTATATATATATATATATATATATATATATATATATATATATATATATATATATATATATAAACAGTTCACACCAAACAAGGCATAGAGCCATTAAGACGCAAGCGGTTACTGAGTGTAATAGAACATGAGAAAAGAATAGGAATTAAAAAGACAAATAATAACGATTAATATTGCATTTAAATTTCTGGATATATTATTATATACGCTATATATTTTTGATTTTATTGTTTAAACTTTATTTTTAATGGATGCCTATATTTGAGTAGATGCTCTGTCTATTTATTAAACAGAAACAGAGAATCTAGTCAAATAACATTTAAACAATAAAATAAAATCTATCGGATTAATAAAATAAAATCCATTCCTAAAAAAAAGATATATATATATATATATATATATATATATATATATATATATATATATATATATATATATATTACCAATTTGTGGCTAGTAGAGATAATTCCAAGGATACTGATCCAGGGAGAACACAATGTAACCTACAGAGCAAAGTAATAATAATAATCCATATATAGAAAACCTTAAAGATTCATTTCGCTTATAATTTATTTCGTGAATATTCTATGTATTCATCTCTTCAGACTGAAATCTTTTAGTAAATGGCCATTTACTAAAAGTTTTCGGTCTGAAAAGATGAATATACAGATATTCAGAAAATAAAGTATAACCGAAATGAATCTTGAAGTTTTTTTCTATATATATATATATATATATATATATATATATATATATATATATATATATATATATATATATATATATATACATATATATATATATATATATATATATATATATATATATATATATATATATATATTAAAAAAAAATAATATACGTGTGTATGTACGTATGCGTGTGTGTCTGTATTAATCAATTCACCCTAATCAAGACTATAAAGCTACCTACTTGGATGCAAGGGTTTTACTGGCTGACTGATTGATTGACTGTTTTTTACGTTTTATCAAACCATTGCAGGTTATTTAAAACCAGAAAATATTTTTAGATTGTAAGAATTTGGGGGGAGGGGAGCGATAATAATAATGCTTTAGTGATATAAGATGAACTTACTTTCCCCTCCTGCTATGGGTTAATTAGTAAATTAACTCATAGCAGGAGGGGAAAGTAAGTTCATCCATATGTTTCCCAAGTTTATTTTCGCGTAAGTGAATATAGCGAAGCCAACGGAAATTGAAACTTCACTCTCCGATTAACAATAGCGAGCCATTATCAATAACACAACCCACACATCTCAACTTACAGCAAGCGGTCACCCATCTAGGTACTGGCCAGTATCGACGTTGCTTAACTTCAGTGATCGTACGGTAACCAGTGGTTACTGATTGTGAAAGAATATGCCAGAAAAAGGTTATTATGGTGAGGGAGTAATAAAATAACGGGGATTAAGATAAAGGATAAAAATTGCGAAAGAAGAATCTGTTAGCACGGAACTTACTGCTGCATGTAGCCATTTCAGCTGTAAAATGATGAGACCTAGTTGCCAATCTAGTACTGCGCTTAAATTCATGAAGTCGAGGTTCCAAAGAGGAAAGATCATCAGGACAGTTACCATGAAAATGGTTATAGAAATATCGCAGGGAAGCTACGTTACGGCGGTGTGAAAGTGAATGAAGCTGGGATGCTACGTCAGGACTTAACATCGCAGAAACATCTCTAAGAACATAAATTCTGGCGAGAAAAATTGTCTAGTGACATCAAACCAACTTTTCTAGCAGAAGACCTGGCAATTGATCCAATATAATCATTCTCTTATACCATAAGAAAAATTGTCTAGTGACATCAAACCAAATTTTCTAGCAGAAGACCTGGCTTAAGAAAACGTTAGCCAGAGAAGTCGCTTGGTTTGGCTTATTTTACGGTATATCAACCTCAGTGGGTTATTTAATGCCAACAAGATTTTTATTACTGGTAATATTTTTTCAAAAATTTATTGCTGGTAATATTTTTTTTACAAAGTATTTCTGGTATTAAAACCTATTTTTACACTTTCAGAGTGTTTTGACGCCAGTTTGGGGGTCAAATATTTGCCCATAGCTGAGACTCTAACAAGTGGTAGCCCCTCGGGTCAGGGTGAACCTGGGAACAGCAGCAATTAAGTGGTGGTTCCACGCTCCTCAAGACCTCCTGATCAGAGGCCTTGCTGCTGGACGTAGTTTATCGTCTTACTCAGGACGAGGATCTCGTTTATCGTCACATCCAGGACGGCCGAGAAGTCGCAAGGTGTCATTCTCCTCGTGGTTAGCATCAGCCATGCTGATGAAAGGCTGGCAAAAATAATTCTCTAAGACTATTACAAGAGGGCAGTTTCGTTTTGGAGGCGTTAAAAATTAAAAAATCTATTTCTTGCTCCGCTTAACAACAGATTATAGGTCATTTTTTTTTTAGATCAGCTGCCAATTTGACTTCAACAAACCTGTCAGATTTACCTTTAAGAGAGGAGTAAATAGATGTACGATCGGTATACATACAGAGTTTAGGACTGATGACAATGAGAAGAACTTTGATGAAAATTATAACAATTCTGGTTTAATGGGAAAATATCTATACCATTTCAAGTTCAATTTGGGACTAATCAAAGTCATTTTGGGACTAAACAAGTTTATAATGAAATCGCCAAGTTCAAAATGGAATAGTGAAATTCCAAATGGGACATAGTCAAATTCAAAATGGAATGTAGCAAATTCAAAATAGAATAGTCAAATTTAAATTGGGACATAGCAAATTCCAAATGGAACAGTCAAATTCAAAATGGAATAAGCAAATTTGATTTGGGTCTTAACGAGTTCAAAATGGATCAGGCAAATTCAATTTGTGACTGAGTAATTATTTTGCTAAAAAAGACTTTAAAATTAAATATTTTCATGATAAAATAATAATGTTCAACTAAACTTTACTATTGAAATGTTTTATCTTCTAGGAGCAATCAATAAATCAAGAAAATTCACGAAAGGTGTATGTTTTTGGATGCAACTTTCAGCGTTTAAAATCTCTCACTATACCTTTCAAACTCTATCTTGATATATGCATTCAGTATTGCCTTGCTGCTTTTTTCTTAGGACTTTCAGGATTTGCCATGTTGTCCCCCAAATCATTTCATTTTGAATAACTCTCTCTCTTATTCTCTCTCTTTTTTAACACCATATACAGTCTATCCATCTCTTTCTTTCTCTCTTCTCTTCTCCCGGATTGTCTTTACCAATGAAAGTGTCAGAAACTCTAACTCTGACACAAATTTATCTATTCAAGAATAGCCTCTTGTAAGGAATTGATAGTAAAATCTACGTAACGCTGCCCTCCGATTTTTAATTATCTGATTTACCACCCAGTTGATTTTTTTTAATCCATGATATTTGTTTATTGAAACGCGCAGATGAGTTCGAAACATTTTTCCATAATGAATCTGCTTAGTCCTAATTCAAACTTACTTATTTCATTTTGAATTTGCCACGTCCCATTCTGAACTTGGATATTTCATTTTGAATTTGCTACGTCGTATTCTGAATTTGGCTATTTCATTTTGAATTTGCTGCGTCCCATTATGAACTTGGATAATTCATTTTGAATTTGCTACGTCTCATTCTAAACTTGGCTATTTCATTTTGAATTTGTTACGTCCCATTATGAACTTGGTATAGAAGAGTGACTGTTCAAGGCGATTTTAATTTCACGATTTAATAAGAAAATTTGAATCAAATCAAACATTCGTCCAGAAATACCATAACCTTTCAACGTGTGTAGAAGACCAGCATGCCAAACCCTGTCAAATGCCTTCGAGATATTCAAAGCAACAGCCTGAGCTTCACCATTCCTATCTAAAAATGGATATACTATTTCAGCAATAATCGTTAACACATCAGCAGTTGACGTAAAGAAGCAAAAGCCATATTACCTTTTTCTGAAAGGTCTGTAAAGTACCAAATGAAATAAGATACCTGAGCAAGGTGCAAGATACAACCATCTTAGGAAATTATAAGATACAAGATCATATTTAATATGCCACCAATTACTGCTCGCCCTGAACTGCCCATTACCATCTAATATGCTACCAAATTTCTGACCCAATACTTTAATCCTTCAGGTCATGAACATTGGGTCATGAACTTGGTGCCATGTTAAATGCGAGTTCAATCCTGGAGTTGAGTAGTACACGCAAAGGATTAGTGGAAACAGGGCCAACAATAATTAAGCAGTACTAAAAAAAATAACAAAACGAGATATTTCTAGATGTGGACAATATAACGAAGAAAATCTACCCCTGTAGTTTAAATAAAAGGTTCAGTTCGAAATTCTTTGATCGACAGGCACCCGAGGAAGACCGGAGTACGCAACAGCCGAAACAAAGATGAGGACATTAGCTCGACTAAATAATATAAATAATAACTCTTCATTCCAGAAATTCAGACAGAAATCACTTTAATCTGACTTTGAAATTGATATTATCTAGGAAATTTTATTTCGAAGAAGTGTGTGATAAAACAGTAGAAATATCACTGAGATTGAACCATGCATCTCAGTTTACTGGTCTTTATTGGTATTAAAAACGAATACGAACACAATTACGATTAAAAATACGATTATGAACACGAATACGACTACGAATACGAACACGATTACGAACACGAATACGATTACGAATACGAACACGATTACGAATACAAATACGAATACGATTATGAACACGAATACGAAACGCTGTTTTTTTTTCTGTTTTGTTTTTAAGCGCTAAAATTTCAGTTACAAAAGAAAATGTGAGCAAAACAACGTTAAAGCAAAACTGACACTTAAAGAAACACGCATGCGCAGTCAACTGCACCGAATCACCCATAATGCATTTCGGCTGACAGTCTTTCCTAATCAATCTATGAGCACTTAAGCACTTTCCAAGTTGAAAAAAAATGTGTTGACACTTTTGTCGAAAACTAATTATTGATAACAAAATTACTTATCGTGGTGAACATTTACCAATTACGAAAGCAGCAATTTAATTGCGTATGATTTCTTTATACAATACTTATAAGTTGTATTTGCGAGAAGCGCGATCGATTTTGCTTCCTCGTCTTCTTTTTTTCAAATACCGTTATTTTTTGTTCACGGTTTCATTCCTAATTTATTTGCATCGATTTAACTGTATTATATATGGTTACCAGAGAGAGATATGAGCAGATTTTAATAGATAGATAGATAGATAGATAGATAGATAGATAGATAGATAGATAGATAGATATGAACAGCTTGGCATAGATAGATAGATAGATAGATAGATAGATAGATAGATAGATAGATAGATAGATAGATACTGATATGAGTAGATGGGTATAAGCTAACATTGAGATAGATAGATAGATAGATAGATAGATAGATAGATAGATAGATAGATAGATAGATATGAACAGCTTGGCATAGATAGATAGATAGATAGATAGATAGATAGATAGATAGATAGATAGATAGATAGATAGATAATGAACAGCTTGGCATAGATAGATAGATAGATAGATAGATAGATAGATAGATAGATAGATAGATAGATAGATAATGCGATTTGTAAATATTACATATTATCCAACTATACTGACTACTAGGGTTTTAAAAGATTGTACTATGGCAATCACTTTCAAAACTGTAGCTAGTACCCCTTCAGCACTCTACCAGATGGCTTGGCTCATAGCCTTAAATAGTCTGCGATTAAAGACTTCAACAGATGATTAATAAGTTGATACTAAGCTGATTAATATTCAGACTGATCTTACTTCGTTTGGCTGTACAGCATTTGACCCTCATTTATTCCTTGTAAGTTGTCTTGTTAATTGTTTTGTAACTTATTGTTCTATGTTTTTTGTATTTATACATTAGAACCGGATACTGGTGCTGAATAAATAGATTAAGCCCTCATTCTTCTCTGTCTATCATTTACCTCGACGATAGAACAAAATCCCTGCTTTTATTTGAGCTTAAACATTCAACCGGCTACGTTGCAACTACCTCAGCCAACCCGCCAGCCCCAGGCTTTCTGAGTGTATGGAACTAAAATTATTAAATAGATAATATCAGTTAGAGAATAGATTGAATCAACAGACGACTGTATATAGACAGGTTGGCAGGTAGAAATTTCAGCAAATTAAGATCAATATACAATATTTGGTATGAGAAACGTTAAAAACTTATTTTAATTGCATAATTACGCTTAGATCAATAACTAATATTCGGAAAATCGACAATAAATACGATTTATTTGTTTGTTTTACGTAAATGATATGCTTGTTCTCATATGAATATTGATAAAAGATGGCAAATCCTTGAACTAGCATACGGAACAAAAATATGATACTAATTTTAAAGTTTCAACTTAGAAATACCTTCGTCTTTTTTTTTCTCTTCAACATTAACTCTTTTACACTCTGTTTGACACATTGCAGTTGGCAGTAAATTCAAACGCTTGTAAAATCCAGCAGGTACAGTTCAATCGAACAAATAGCAAAATATACGAGTTTACGGACAGACGTTGAATCGAAAGCCGAGTTATCAAAATCTCAAATTTTCACTGATTGTTTAAATAACTTAGCAAAAAACTGGAAATCCTCGTTAGAAACTCAAAAAAATGTCTCCCAAATTTTATGTAATAACCTTTCTTCTGCATGGCAGTGAATACTGGACACTTTACTCAAATTGCCAAAGACTTAAGTTGTTAAATCTGAAAGAAAAAGATCACTAGACGCTTAAAATTAATTCACATTTGAAATCGGTCCAAGTTATTGGAACACCCTTTATATGTAAATTTCCTCCATGTTTTAAATCCATTTCTTTTGAGCCTGTTGAATTCGTTTACTTTGAATGTCTTCCATCTTCGTAACAAGTAATAACTCCTCACAGTACAACAAGGCCTCTAATTGGGAAATTGGAGGAGTGTGGAACCACCTCTTAACTGCTGTTTTTCCCAGGTTTACCCTAACCGGGGATGCTGGCACCTGTTAGGGTCCCAGCTCTGGGCAAATAGTAAACACCCAAGCAAAAATTAAAAGTACATTTTATAATAAAACTACCAACAGTACATTTTATCTTCAACCTATGTATCTAACAAACATATGTTTGCCCTGGAGTATAAAATCATGTACAAAAATCTATAGTGGAAGGCATAAAGTTGCGTACAAAATATTTACATATCACCATTAAATAACTCACAGAGGTGTTGATATGCCGCTAAACAATCAATCAATCAAACCCATCCTCTACAAGTATATAGGCAAACATTTTTAGGTTTTATGAGCGCGTCTATAGACAAAGATTCTTCGTCTGAAAGTTAACATCCGTTACTCTATCGTCTCAGTGAAATGAAAAGAAATAACGCAGTTAGACAAGAAAAAGCCTACCTGACATGTATGAGAACCAACATTCTTCGAAATTCTTGTCACTTGAGATCTACCTTTGCATTAGAATCCGCGGCTAATGAAATCCGCTGATGTCTGTTTTGTGATGTCAACGAACACTCGTTGCTACTTTTGTAATGCCAACGAATACTTGTTGTCACTTGTCGTAAATGTTCGTTGTAGTATAGAGACTTTGTAATCGCCGATACAACTATAGTGATGCCGTTGAACAATGCTGGTGTCTGACGCCTTTGAATAACACTCGCACTAATAGTACCTGTTCGATAATACTCGCTCGAATACTAACCCGTATAGTGATCCGAAGATAGAAATAGTATAGTGAAAAGAGTAAAGAATAGCAATCCGTATAGTAATAGAAGATAGAATAGAAATAACGATCCGATAGTAAGAGAGGATAGACTAGAAATGAAGATCAATCTAGACGTCATGCGACTTCCTACTTATGCGTTTCCTCTATCGTCACGTGGTCTATTTAATTCAATAATGGGATCGCCTGTGTTTGCTCAGTGGCGATCTATGTTCAAACTCAAGTGTCGGCAGCGACACTTTATTACTATAAAAATTTAACTGCTATTCTCCGAGGTATCTTGAGAAACACTTATAATTAATAACTATACATCTTACACCGAACTGAAGCACGAGGCTACGCCTCTTCAACGATTAGAGATTGACCTCACGTTGGTCAAAGTGACAACATTTATTCTGATTAGCCAACCTTGCTTTATACACCGGATATCGGTTTCTTTTACTGGTTTTTTCTCTACTTTATGGGGGTACGCGCTCGGGTAGACCACATTAAACCCGACCTTGTATTAAAGCGCGTCGCCGTGGAAAGACGGGTAAATACCTACTTTAGACAAAAAAGGAAATTTCAAAATATTTTTGATATCTCAATAATTGCTGCTGTAATACAAATTATTTCTAGTGTTACAGAATGTGTAGCCTGTCCCAGAATAGTAAACCACTGGTCAGAAGAAACCATGGGCGTGGAATTCTGACGGTGATGGATTGTATTTGTTTAAGTCTTAATATAAGATCAAAAAGATGCGAACACACGGGAACGGCTGCAAGAATCAGCTGGATCAAAATACCTCAGCGCATACTGATTCCTAAGTAAGATAAAACATCGCGTAGCGATGGGATTTTGGCCAACCGGTTGACACGTCTCTTTCTCGATCATCTACCACTTTATCCCTCCTAGAAACGATGCTACGACTAGAGTTCCTTATAAAATAAATGATAAAAAACAGAAAATGATCCGTCGTTGATATAGTCTATGATGTAGCATTGGAGATCTAAAGTATAAAGTCAGAGATGACACGAAACGCAACACTGGTTAGAAAAATCTCGTTTAATATAAACCACTTGAACAGCATATAGCAAGACATATGGTGAAGTTTCATTTATCTCATTAGATAAACAGGGTATCCAAAAATTTGACATCATTTTGTAGTCTAACAACTTAGACAATTCTTGCTCAAATGGTCTCAGATTTTAACAAAATGTGTAAAAACTAAGTTAACTGTGCGGACTTATCTCAATGATAATCTACCAGGAAAATGAATCGGGCATGCCAGTGATAACGTGTTGTCGAAATAGCCACCACGTTCACTTAACTTGACATCTTGTGATTTTTTTTTCTATAGGGATTATGTGAAAGAATACGTGTATATCATCCTCTTCCTACAAGAACTTAAGCAGAGAATCACCGAGACGCCGGAGAATGTTACGCAAGACATGCTACAACGTGTTTGGCAAAAGCTGGACTACCGACTTGACGTGTGTTGTGTCGCGTGTGGTGCGAATATTGAACATTTGGGAAGCTTTGTGAAATCGGTTATAAAATCTAAATCGTTTTGAATATCTTGTACGAATTTTGATAAATAAACCTTTTATTTTTCAACATGAAGCCTTTTTAATTTCGTTAGCCTGGGACATGTAATTACTAAGATATTCCCATTTTAAATTATGTCAGATTTGAGAGGACACCATGTATACTGAGTGATTGATTGATTTGTTTTTTACGGCTTATCAACCTTTTGCAGCTTATTTAAAACCAGAAAATATTTTTGCTTGCAAGAATATTTTTGGAGATAATAATGATGATTTTACGGATACAATTCTTAATGACACATAGATGGAGGTTATTTATGCGTAAGTGAATTTAACGAACCCGACTGGAATTCGAACTCGTATCTCCGATTTCTAATTCCGAGCTGTTATCTATTGGCCCACTTGTACAGCTCGACGTTGCTTAATTTCGGTAATCGTGCGAGAACCGGTATTTCAACGTGAAATGCTTGTAAACCCATTGAATATATAAACTAAACCCTTATAAAATGATATAACATCGAATTTGAAAAATAGTGACAGCTGAAATAAGCATTATAGACCAAAGTTGGGGAAAATACCGGTAGGGGTAAAAAAATGAATGTAACTCCGATAAACATCTAATCAATATTCAATGAACAAATAAAGTTTTAATATTTCTGTCGGTATTTCCATATTGACTCGCATCATCCCCTATTGTAGATAAAAACGCTGTTATTGAACAAATTATCTGAGGTTTCTTATAAGTAAAAACACAATAAATAAAATTATATAAAAGAAAACTATTTTAATAAAATTTTTATACAGAATCGCTAGACCATGAAGTCATATTTTAACCAACTAATCAGAAACCGTCCCGACCAGGATACGAACACACTAGTGAGTGAATTAGTAGTAACAAGAGCTGCTCTCAATGAGGATGTAAGTTCACTAATCGTGAGATAATGAGAAGCGAAACAGAATTTTCGAAAGAGATCTCTAGATATGTATATATCGAGATAGAAAATCAACCTAATATCAGAATCGATTGTTTTCATCCATTCTCCGATGTTGCGGTCATCGTTACATACCCAGAGCCGAAATACGACAAATACGCAACCCATCAGCGACCTTACACATCCACATAGTTCTATGTTAACACTAAAACGTACATCCGTTTTTTTTATCCACATATTATAATCAGGCCGCTACTACATTTGAATACATATATATCTATATATATATATATATATATATATATATATATATACATTCTACAGGACTCCTACTTTCTCTCTCTCTCTCTCTCTCTCTCTCTCTCTCTCTCCACCTCTCTTTCTCACTCTATGTCATTTCATCTCCCTATTTCTTCTCCCGCTTTCTCCCCTCTCTTTCTCTATCTCTCTCTTACTCTCTCTTACTTTCTCTATCTCTCTCTTACTCTCTTTTACTCTCTCTCTCTCTCTCCTATCTCTCTCCCTTCTTTCTCTCCCTCTCTCCTCCTCTCTTTCTCACGCTGTCATTTCATCTCCCTATTTCTTCTCCCGCTTTCTCCTCTCTCTTTCTCTATCTCTCTCTTACTCTCTCTTACTTTCTCTATCTCTCTCTTACTCTCTCTTACTCTCTCTCTCTCTCTCTCTCTCTCTCTGTCTTATGCACCAGAACATTTACATTTACTCTCCAAGCTCTAACTTATCACTCTATCCTTCTGTATATATTAACACTCTGCGTTTTCCTTTAACTCTTTACACAAATCTATAATCCATGGTGGGAACGGACATTGTCATAATATAACCTCCACTACTCACCACGCATGCGCGTCACATCCGATGCCTCTGCTTCCTATCTGGTGGATGTCTTTTCAAATTCATTTTCGATAATCTTTTATTATTTAGATGAAAAATGCCTTGTTACTATGTCTATCAAAGAAAAAGAATGCATTTCATATTTTCTGCACTTTTAGCGTAAAAGGCACACAGGCAGGCAGACAGACAGACAGATACACATACAGAAGTGATATGTATATATGAGTAAGCGGTATACGTGCCTTCTTTAAGAGAGTCGGTAATTGATTTTCATCGCTTGAGAAGCCACAGTTTTTGACAGACTGGCTTTGATTTCCAAGAGAATAGGAAAAGCAATTGAAAAGTCCATTGCAATGACAAACGTCTGTGTGTGTGTGTGTGTGTGTGTGTGTGTGTGTGTGTGTGTGTGTGTGTGTGTGTGTGCACGAGTGCGAGAGAGAGAGAGAGAGACGGGGGAAAGCGTCTTTATGTCTAGAAGGGCTGGCGCTGGTAGTGGTCGATTGATGGTCACAGGGCTTTTCAAGTCTTCAATGAAGTGACTTGAGGAGACACTCACCGGCAATTAGCATCACTTTTTATTGTTGCCGTCCATATGACCAAGTGGTCAGTTGCAGGCCATTGAGCATCGGCTTCCGTGATGACCAATAACGGTGCAAAGTGGCCAAAGAGTAAGAAAAAGAGCAGCAGAGGCAGTTTAATTTGACGACGAAAAATTCCAGGAAAAAGATAGACAAGAAAAACTATTAAAAATCGTAAAGATTAAAAAAACGTAAAGATTAAAAAAACGTAAAGATTTAAAAAAAAACGTAAAGATTAAAAAAAAAAAAAAAAAACGAAACGAAAACAGTGAGCTATTAATTTTCAGAGCTCAAATATAAAAGTCGAGAAAAACACTCCCGGGTGCATTTTTCTAAAATCATTTTTAGTCTGACTAAATGGAAAGAGAGAAAAAAAAACAATGACATTTGTCACATTTTAAACGTGGCTGTGTTCTTCGAAGTGGTCTTTCAGGTTATTTAAAAATAAAGTTCTCGATTTTGGCAGGAACGCAAAGAAGAATTAATTTTTTTTTATCGTGAGCGAAGGAAATTGTAAATTAAGTGTGGCTAAATCCTGGCAAGGTTCACTATACAGGTAACAGCTTTTTGCTCCGCCTGCCTATACAAATAGGCAGAATACAGTTAGAAATTGTGTTTACCAAATACATTAATGCATAAAAAGAAAAAGGGGCAACAGCTCAAAACTTGAATTTTAAATCGCTTCAACCTGGTTTGTTTGGATTTTTTTCTTTTTGCTTTGTTTTGTTTTTTTTTTTTTTGGTTGTTGTTTTTTTTAGTAATAATCACTACTTTAAACTGCTTACGGCCATATCACGTTGAAATACCGATTCTCGTACGATCACCGAAGTTGAGCAACATCGGGCCTAGTCGGTACCTATATGTGTGACGGTTTGGGAACACCAGGTCCTGTTAGACTGGATGTGTGGATGGTGTAATGGATAGTGGCTCAGAATTGTTAATCGGAGAGATGAGTTCGAAATCCAGTTGGGTTCATTATATTCACTTACGTTCAAATACCACTAGGAACGGTATGAATCCATCTGTTCTTCCCCCAGCTATGTGTTATTAGTAAGACTTCTATTATTAAAACCATTATAAGCATACATAATTTCGGCATTAAATGACGCATAGAGGTGTTGATATGCTGCTAAACAAAAACAACCAACTCCGATAAGAAACCTTTCCAAATTTTAGTGATTTTTTTCAATAAAATTAACTAAAAAAAATATGAGTGTTTTGTTTTTTAATTTTTCTTTCTAGCGCCATTTCTCAAGCTAATCTATAAGTGAATGGAATGAGAAGTTTAAAGAATGAAATATATATTACTAGCAAACTACTCCCTAGTAAAAACTGGCTTAACCTTGAATAATAATAAAAAATTCTGTCTGTATCTCTGGAATGAGGAGTTATCATTATTTACACTATTCATATTCGGACTATTGTCCTCATCTTTGTTTTTGTAATCACAACGTTTCGGCTGTTGTTTTCTTTGGACTTCCCCAGGTGTGTATCGATCTGGGTAACCTACAGGTTATTCTGAACTGAACCCTTTATTTAATCTACGGGAATAGACTGTTCTCGTTCCACTGCCCATGTCTAGGTATATCTCGTCTAGTTCTTATTTTCATTTAGTATCGGAGAGCCGAGTTCGATTTCCAGTCGAATCCATTATACTCACTTACGTGCTAATACCCTTGGGAAAGGTATGAATCCTTTTCTTCTCCCCCTGCATGGGTATATAGCAAGAAAGACTATGTTCTGTAGCCTTGGATGGCAAGTGGTCTACCGCAGAAAGAAGTGACAACTTACAGCGGGAAAAATCTGCCTCGTCAGCCATGTATCGAAAGATACATGATCGCCTAAGCGTGTGTCACACATGGCACATAACTGACTGACTGTTCAGTTATTGAACGCTTTGTTTCCACTGAGTCTAAGTCTGCACTCACAAAAAGATGAGTATAGTTGTCCGAATGTAAAAAATGTATATAGTGATAACTCCTCATCCCGGAAATTCACACAAAATTTATTGATCGATATAATATAATATTAACATTATTCGGAATATTCTCCTCATCTTTGTCGCTATATTTATCACAACGTTTCGGCCGATGTACGCTCCGACCTTCTTCAGATGGTTGGAATGTCAACCTTTTATTTCGCTCGCTGGGGTAGACTGTTCTAGTTCCACGTGCCATGTCTAATGGATATCAGTTATCAATTATCTTCTGTTAGTACCTCTCTCCAAGTCCTCAACTGCCTTAACCAGGTATTGAACTCACAATTCTTTGGGTCCTGTCACTATATGCTTGCGGACACAAAAATAAAGCCAACTTTTCGTTAATCTCAAGGTGAGCGTTTTGGAAGTATTACTTACTGAGCGACTGGAGAGGAGCGGTTCTCTTTATCAGCTATAACGCTACCGTATTAGTATATTTAGCTACCCTCCCACGTGGGTTGAATGTGACACAAGGCCGGTTTAACGTGGGTTCTCCGAGTCCCTAGGCTCGGCCAAAAATATTCCCTTTTGAATCCGTATAAACGAGTTCCGGGTTAGTCTACCTCCCTGAACGAGACTCTGCCCTTCGGCGGAGCCTTGTCCGGGTTCCTCTTGACTGTCTAGCTGGAACAGATCCCAGCTAGTCAACTCTACCGCATTAGGCGAAAAAAGAAGAGCTAGTTTCTTTTTAGAAGCATGGGTTTTAAAATTCAGCTACTGCTGCTGCTACTGCGTATCTCCTCTACAGCCAATCATTTTTATCGTAGCCTAAATTCACTACAGGTACATTTTAGACATAGATACAAAATCATTGTGTCACTAAAATGCGCAAACTTAACAAATGTAAAATTTCAAGTGATTCACAACTAAATATAATATTTTATCGTCTACATTCCATTTCAACTGAAAAAAGAGGCTTTTTCAATGGAAATAACTATTAAATGCTAATTATGTTTATTCATTTATTTATTAAATAATTTTTTTTTTAAATTGGGTGCAAAAGACAATAGCTCCCCACCCCTTTTGCTTATAATATGTAAAAATTAACACTGCTAGGGAGTGAATTCAATGATAATCATTTTCCGATTGTAATCTTCTCTAGCAGGGTGTCCAAACAGATCATAGAATTGTCTGACCACATAGAACCACATGAGGTTAGGAAAATTTTCTAAATAGGAATGGTATGCCTTGAAAATCAGCATTCGAAATAGTGTTTTTTTTTTTCTAGGCTCCAACACAAACCACTAACACCAGTGAAATTATAGGCATTTTCTAAGTTGATCTTAACCTGTCGCAATATTATATGACTGGGGCACTCAGTGAGACTCATTGCATTAATACGATATTAGTTTGCTATCAGTTGCTCTACGGTTGAATATCCCATAAAAGATACAAGTTCAGTATATATTTACTACAGACTCACCATAGACTCGCTCAAAGCAACAAGTGTGGAGGACAAAATATCTATCGATGTTGTTACTCTATCGAATTAGTCTACGAAAGATGCTTTTTGATTGATAGACTTATTTTTTTAAGGCTTACCAAACTTTTGGAGGATATTTATAGCCAGAAATATTTTTAGATTGTAAGAATATTTTTAAAATAATAATGATCTACTGTCCTACTAATTAACCCATAGCTTGGGGAAGAAGAGGTAGATTCATACCTTTCCCAAGGTACACTATTTACACCTGAAGAAGGCCGGAGCGTAGAACGGCCGAAACGTTGTAATAAATATGGCAACAAAGATGAGGACAAAAGTCCGAATAATGTAAATAGTGTACATAATACCTCATCTCAGAAATATAGACAGATACTGAAGAGGCCGAAATGTTGTAATAAATATGGCAACAAAGATGAGGACAAAAGTCCGAATAATGTAAATAGTGTACATAATACCTCATCTCAGAAATATAGACAGATACAGAAGGGGCCGAAATGTTGTAATAAATATGGCAACAAAGATGAGGACAATAGTCCGAATAATGTAAATAGTGTACATCATACCTCATCTCAGAAATATAGACAGATACTGAAGGGGCCGAAATGTTGTAATAAATATGGCAACAAAGATGAGGACAAAAGTCCGAATAATGTAAATAGTGTACCTAATACCTCATCTCAGAAATATAGACAGATACATTCCCAAGATATAAGTAAGCGAATAATATGAATCCGACTGTAATTGGAACTCGGCTTTCCAATTTCCAATTACAAGTCGTTATCCATTACACCACTCGCACATCCAAGTTTATTCCCAAACAGTTACTTATCTAGGTACTGATCAGGTTCCACGTTGCTTAATTTCGGAACCGAAAACCGGTATTTCAACGTGCTAAAGCCATAAGCCGCGAAAGGAGCTTGCTAACCATTGATCCAACGCGAAACGTTATGAATGATCTGGTTATTGCGACCCTGGTGCCGAAGTGTCGCTTAATGGACAGGTTATGAAATTGACGTTAACGTGTAACCCATTCTAGACAAGTGATAACGGTTATTACGATTAAAATCGTTGTCACGTTACGAATAGTGATTAAGGCGCAAACAGAACGCATTAGGGAAACAAGATAATAATGCTAATAATGGGTGCCGTATCTCTTTTCTTCATACCACATGGGTATCGCTGATTTGACGTGGATATTACCGGTATTTTTCAATAGATCTTAACTCTTGTTTACCTTAGCACAGGGAGACAATAGTGGATTACTGTGAGAAAATAGCAATGAGACGTTTAGATTAAAAAATAATAAATCCGGGGTTTGCAATTCTAAAGGGTGCGGTCTAGAGTAAAATAAATGCCAGCAGGGGTGTAAATCAAAAGGGGGTAAAAAAAAAAAAGAATCTGTATCCAAAACTCACAACGCACAGCTACGTTTTCACCCACAAAGAACCACCAAATTCTTCCATCGTCCAAAAAGTAGCCGTTCTTTTAGCGCAAGAAAGGTTGTGATTGATCGAGACTGGCAGGGAGGTACAAAGAATTACCATATTTCGAGGCCTACTAAAATCACCCTGATCTTAGTTCTGATATTCTTCGACAGATAACCCACATGTCTCGAATTCTTTTTTCGCGGTAAGACTTGGTTTTCGCTTTCGATGCCAATGAAGATCGAATATACTACACTAGTAACCGTATACTAGATTCACTTGTTCATTATTGATCGACAGCAGGTTCCCAAAGGATTTACACAATTTATGTTTCTCTAGCACATGGCTACTATAATGGGTCGCCCAGTGAAGACAGAACTCGCAGTACTAGCAAATGTTTGCTAGACTGGCATTCAGAAACTACTTTTCACCTGGTTTTACATGCCGATTTCTCGTGTTAGAGAAAAAAAACTGATGTTTGTCCGGTCGGTGTGGCCTAGAATACGCCGACTGCATCCCCTGTAGAGGGTCACCTTCTGGATGTATACAGACTCAACTATAAATCCAGCAAATTTTTATATATGGACACAAATATGAAACTAAGCACTATTTATCAATTGACTCAAGTATAAAACCGATCAATATCTATCTATTGACTCAAGTATGAAACCGATCAGTATTTATTTATTGACGCAAGTATGAAACCAATATATATATATATATATATATATATATATACATATATATATATATATAGTTAAGTTATGAAGAACTTGGTAATCCGTATGGGTAATTCCAAGGAGGATGAAATCCTGAGAGCTCAATGTAAATCCAGAGCTAATATTTAAAGAAAAACAGACCACTTTATAATGGTACCTTAAAGTGGTCTGTTTTTCTTTTTATATATATATATATATATATATATATATATATATATATATATATATATATATTGCTTCAAGTATATAACCGATCAATATTTATCTATTGAGTCAAATATGAAATCGATCAATACTTATTTATTAATTAATGTATGTAATCAATGTTTATTTATTGACTCAAGTATGAAATCGACCAAAATGTATTGACTAAAGTATGAAACTGATCAAAATGTATCTATCAACGGAAGTATGAAACGGACCAATATTTATCTACTGCCTCTAGTATGAAACTGACTAGTGTTTATCTATTGACTCAAGTATAAAACTGAGCAATATTTTTCTTTTGAATCAGGTATAAATTCGAGCAGTATTAACCAGTAGACTTAAGTATAATATAAAACAAATTTTCAAATTAACCTCTGTATCCTCCTTCTTATAGAGTAGCCGTGATCATAGAATTCACAAACCCACACCGCAGTTAATTGTTAGCTCCATAATCTTTTCCATGACTATGACAGGGTTATATACGTTTTTGAATCCAGAGTTTTCCTACTCCTACAATAACGGCAATCCTGTCTAGATAACCCAGTTTCCCCTGTTCTTTAACCCATAACAAGGATCTTTGCGCGTGTGTGAACGTAACAAACTCGAACAGAATTCGAACTCAGCTCATCAGTTTATCGAACAAGCGATGTAGATTTTATAACCGATTTCACAAAGCTTCACAAATTTTCAATATGCGCACAATCTGTGACCCGACTACACGTCAAGTCGGTAGTCCAGCTACTGACAAACACGCTGTAGCATGTCTTGCGTAACATTCTCCGGCGCCTCAGTGTTTCGTTGCTTAAGTTCTTGTAGGAAGAGGTGGGTATTGACCTGTCCTTTCATATAGCCTCATAGAAAAAAATCACAAGACGTCAAATGAGGTGAAACGCGGTGCTCATTTCAACGGTACATTGTCATTATCACTCCAGTCTCGACTTGTTTTCCTGGTAAATTATCATTGAGATAAATCCACACAGTTAACTTACTTAGTTTGTTAAAATCTGAAATCATTTTAGCGAGAATTTTCTATGTTATGAGATTACACAATTTGGCAGAGCGGGGGGGGGAATGACACAAGCCTCGCTCACCTACCAGGTATTTTGCGTGACTGCGTGAAGTTTTCGCAATTAGGTGCCAGATGCGAAGGTGGTGAAACAGTATGAGGCTCGGGATATAAAATCATCTCTTCGAATTCAGGTAGAGAACACGCTTTGTATAATTATGAATCCCCCGCCGCTACTGATTTAATAGAAGGATTTTGTAGCCGTGGTTGGCAACCAGTCTAGGAGAAGGACAAGTTTGAATTCCAAATAATTTGCAACCCTGTCTGAACTTAGATCCGTTCAGCATAGTTGCAGTATAAAATAAAGTTTGGCTTCGTTTATTTTCTATTTCGACATGTCAACCTTAATGCCGTCAAAATTTTTATCGCAGGTAATGTTTTTCAAAAATGTATTGTTGGTAATATTTTTTTCTTCAAAAATCTATTTCTGGTAATATTGTTGTCAAAAAATGTATATTTAGATTTTTTTTTTTTTTTAAATGTATTGCTGGTAATTTTTTTTTTTTTTTAAGTATTGCTTGTAATAATATATTGCTGGTAATATTTTTTCTTCAAAAAATTTATTGCTGGTAATAATTTTTACAAGGTATTTCTGGTATTAAAACCTATTTTTTTACACTTTCATGGTGTTTTGACCCCAGTTTGGGAGTTAACTATTTGCCCATAGCTGGGACCCTAACAGGTCCTAGCACCTCGGGTCAGCGTGGACCTGGGAACACCAGCAATTAAGAGGTGGTTCCACGCTCTTCAAAGCCTTCTGATCAGAGGCCTTGGACGTAGTTTATCGTTTCACCCAGGACGCGGATGAAGTTTATTGTCATACCCAGGACGGCAGGTTGACTTTGTGGGGATTGATGAAAAATAAAGGGGTCTGAAGAGACGGATGTCATGCTGAAGATTGTCTCCTGAAAGAGTATCAGTATATTTACCAAGAACTCTCAGTAATACAAATATTTCGGTTACTCTTGTTACTCCCGAAACTTCTTAATGTTGAGGACAAATTAAAATTTACTAGCTCGGTTGAATTTCTTTCAGTTAAGACTTATTTGGAAATTATTTCTAAAGGTTTATCATTAATTACATCAGCAAGATAGAACAACACTAATGAATTAAATAAACATTCTAATAAATTAGAAACATCAACTGAAGCAGGAATAATAATAATAATAATCCTATTATGCTTGTCCCACCCTTCGTTAGTTCGCACGATCGTTACGCCCTGCCAATAACGAATGAATAATGGACTATTCAGTTTTGATCGTGTGGGAAGAGAGCAAAAGACACTACTTGGGAGAAAATGAATAAGAGAAAGAAAGAAAGATGGTGATATTTTCAAAAATTAAATATTTAAAGTGTATATAAGTAGTGATTTTTATTTTAATCTTTTGTGTTCGAGAATCTCCGAACAGAAAGAAAATATCTATTTAATTAAAATAAAATTATAAAAAAAAAAAAACGATATAAAAAAAAAGAAATAGATTTTTTTATTTTGATTCATTAGGTCTTTTGTAGGATTGAAATATTTGAAAATCATTATTCTTGCCTAAGTGCACAGGATTATCTCCATTTTTGAAAACCAATATATGATCTTTTGTCCGCCATGTTTGAATGGGGAAACAGTATTTTTTCTTGGTTTCCAGACAATCAAAAGATAACTTCAATCTTATATTGTATTCCTGGATAAGAAATGACGGAGGAAGAACGAAAAATCTGGAAAGATGTGAAAAACGCAGCAACAACGACACTGGCCTTTTCGAACTTCGTCATAAGCATCAATTTTCTAAGTCAATTTTGTGGTCATGAGATATTGAATGTACCTTTTGTTCTTTATTTAAAGAGGTTTTTTTTTCTTTTTAGCCAACTTGAATAATGAATATAGTTTTGAAACTCATTAAGATCTCCAGAGCTTTTCGATAATCTATAATTCAGGAGAAAATATTTCTACACACTCCCAGTTTAAATGTTAGTCGCCTCTAGAAATCTTACCCCTTACAACCTTATCACGTTGAAACATTCTCGTACGATCACCGAAGTCAGGCAACGTCGGGCCTGGTCAGTATTTAGATGGGTGACAGCTTGGGAATACCAGGCGTTTCCCCTATCTTTCTTATCCTCAGTATTCCCCTTGAAGGTTCAGTTTTCCAAGCCCACCTTCCTCATTGTGTGTCCAAGGAAAGTCTTTTTCTGATTTGATGTGTATTGGTTCTTTCTATTCCGTGTTTCATATTCTTCAAGACTTCCTTGTTGTTTACTCCCTCGGTCCATGGAATTTTCAGTATCCTCCTGTAGAATCCCATTTCTACTGCCTCTAGTTTTCCCCTCTTCCGTGCAACATTCACTGTCATATAAGCGGGTGGATATCAAATATAAATCAAGCATTCTTTTCTTTGTTTCTAACGAAATTAAAGCGAGATTCATGGAGCACGCTTTGAGGATTGAACACAAAATTAATGACTTACTCCATAAACACGCTAACCACAGATCTCTTTCAGGTGTTTAAGATAATAAAACTTAAAGTAAAAGGCTTTAAATTTCAAAAACTTTTTGAAATGTTAGCGACGTGTGATCTCAGAACCAATCCTCTCTGTTTGATCCAAATCTATGTGACAGTTTGTGTGTTACCCTGCCATATCTGGGTTGATGATGATAATCATGTCTCTACCGGACCGCACCGTTGTCCTTAGTACAAAAAAAAAAAAAAAAGAAAAAAAAAGGAGGTTTTTATGGAAAAATGACAATGGTAATGTCTGGCTGCGCCTTCAGTGATGGCGCAAAGCAAGGCGGAAGAGTCGACATTTTCAAATAAATGAGAAAATAAATGCATAAATAGGTGGTGACGTGATAATGGCGGTGATGTTGGTGGGAAAAAGAGAGGTTAGGTAACAATAGCACGAGTAAAGCTGATGTTCGTAGGCGTACTTGTTATGGTGAAATGGTTGAATCGTATCTGGCTGAATGCGCCAACTTGCGATGGATGACTTAATAACGATCGGTAAAGCAATTACTTAAAAGCTAATTACATCAGCAAGATAGAACAACAATAATGAATTAAATAAACATTCTAATAAATTAGAAACATCAACTGAAGCAGGAATAATAATAATAATAATCCTATTATGCTTGTCCCACCCATCGTTAGTTCGCACGATCGTTACGCCCTGCCAATAACGAATGAATAATGAACTATTCAGTTTTGATCGCGTGAAAAGAGAGCAAAAGACACTACTTGGTTACAATGAGAAAATGAATGAGAGAAGGAAAGAAAGAAAGATCGAAGTGGAGAGAAAGAATAATATAAAGCTAATGAGAACAGATACTACATTTTGATCTTAGCCAAACGGCCGAGAAGCAATAGAATGTGACACAAGGAAACAACTAAGTTGCGCTCTGTCCGAAGACAGAGAATAAACGGAGAGTTGAAATGATATTTTCCACTGAGCATTTCTGTAATTAAAAGAATTTTTAAAAATTAAAAAAAATCTAAGATCACACATCTATTACATAGATAAAACTCTTCGTAATGTGTGAGCTATATTTGTGAGTACATTTCTTTTTCTTTTTTTTTTTTTTTTTGTATACAGCTCACATTACGAAGAGATTTATCTATGTAAAATATGTGTGATCTTAAGGGTTTTTTTTTCTAAATAAACTAAAAACGCATATTTTACATAGGTAAAGCCATTCGTAAAGTGTGGGCTTTACTCGTGAGAACAATTTTTTGTATTTCTGTAAGGCATGGGCTACCAGGAATCCCTTCAATGAGTACATCGGAACCTCTTACAATCAATCCGAGGACTTTAAATACAACTGGAATTAGTTATGATCTATTATTAGCATACTAACATTATTATTATTATTATTATTATTATTATTATTATTATTATTAGAAGAAGAAGAAGAAGAAGAAGAAGAAGAAGAAGAAGAAGAAGAAGAAGAAGAAATAACTAATGACATTAATAAAAGGATAAATCTACTTATTGGTTATAATAAAAGCAAATAATATTACTAATAAGACGAGTGATAAAATGATAATCTGGATAAAACACAAACGTTAATGATGATGATAATGAAAAAAGATGGAAAAGCCAAGCTGTATTATAAGTGCAACAGAATTATATTAATAATATAGTAACTGATGATGACTAACGAGAGAATAGCAACAACAACAATGGAAATGCAGATTCAGTTGTTATTACTACTGCAAGTACGAATATGCAGGAGAAATTTGAAACAGTAATTGGGCTGTCAAGAAAGTGACAGGCAGCATCCATCTATTTAATATTTTTTGCGTGATTTTGTCGTTTATTTCGAAGAGGACTTTTCGTGAGTGCACTTCGAGATTTTTTTTTTTATATTTCTTTGGCTTCAAATTGTGTCCGTTGGGGATTTTTTTTTTCAGTTATTTTTTTTTTCATTTGTATTAATCCATTTTGTCTTTACGTTTCCGTTTCTTTTTCCTTTGTTTCTTTTACTTAATTTCTTCTCCATTTTCTGTTTTTTTTATTCGCCTTCTTTTGATTTCTTTTTTTTTTAATATCATTTTGTCGCTTGTTTCTCTTCCATTCTGGCTTATTCATAACTCTCTCCATTTCCTGTCACGGATTTATCTTCCCCAGTCAACTGTCTTTCATTTTCTCTTTTTCTTCCGCCACTCTTTCTTTCGTATTCTTTGTCGGTATTTCTTTTTCTTTCTTTCTTTCTTTCTTTCTTTCTTTCTTTCTTTCTTTCTTTCTTTACTTTTACTTTACTTTCCTTTACTTTCTTTGTCTGACTCCCTTATTGTCTTACTGTATGCTTTTCTCTTTATTTCTCTAACTCCTTGTTTGTCTGCATTTCTATATTTGCGTCCGGTCGTCTTTCTTTTTTCTTCTTCTCTCTTTTCTTTCTTTTTTTCTTCCTCCCACCTTCTTTTTCTTTCTAACTTTCTATCTTTGTGTCTATGTCTTTTTTTTCTTTATTCTCTCTCTCTCTCTCTCTCTCTCTCTCTCTCTCTCTATCTCTCTCTCTTTCTGTCTTCCTCTTCTCGCTCTCTTTCCCTCACACTTGTCTTTCTGTTTTTGTATCTATGCCTTTTTTCTTTATTTTCTCTCTCTCTCTCTCTCTCTCTCTCTCTCTGTCTTTTTCTGTCTCCCTCGACTCGCTCTCTTTCCCTCACACTTGTCTTTCTGTCTTTGTATCTATGCCTTTTTTCTTTATTCTCTCTCTCTCTCTCTCTCTCTCTGTCTTTTTCTGTCTCCCTCTTCTCGCTCTCTTTCCCTCACACTTGTCTTTCTGTTTTTGTATATATGCCTTTTTTCTTTATTTTCTCTCTCTCTCTCTCTCTCTCTCTCTGTCTTTTTCTGTCTCCCTCTTCTCGCTCTCTTTCCCTCACACTTGTCTTTCTGTCTTTGTATCTATGCCTTTTTTCTTTATTTCTCTCTCTCTCTCTCTCTCTCTCTCTCTCTCTCTCTTTTTCTGTCTCCCTCGTCTCGCTCTCTTTCCCTCACACTTGTCTTTCTGTCTTTGTGTCTGCATGACTTTTTTCTATTCTGACATTTTTTTTCTTTATCTTTAACTTTTTATTTGAAATTTATAAAATCTTTCTCTCAAAACAATTTTACAGGAAGAAAGATTTCCCAAGTCCAGTAGCTGTTATCGCTCCTTCCAATATTGATAGGAGTTTCCTTCCTAACCTTTTATTTGCTTACGGCGGCCACATCACGTTTAAACACCGGTTCCCGTACGAACACCGAAGTTAAGCAACGTCGATCCTGGTCAGTACCTAGATGGGTGATCGCCAGGCACTGTAAGCTTGGATATGCAGGTGCTGTAATGGATGATGATTCGGATTTGTTAATCGAAGAGATCAATTCCTGTTGGTTTCGTTATATTCAATCACGTGTAAATACCCTTTGGGAAAGGTATGAATCCACCTCTTCTCCTCCAGCTATGGGTTAATTAGTAAGATTTGTATCACTAAAATCATTATTATCTTCCAAAACAATTCTTACAATCTAAAAATGTTTTGGCTTTAATTAACCTGCAAAAGATTGATAATCTCTCGAAAACGAATCAATAAATAATCTTTTATTTGGAGTAGTGCCAAACTCTTGATTATGTTATTATTTTTCCTTCGAGTTACATGTCATCCTTTTTAGTTGTTACTGCTGTCGAAAGTCCTCAAGTGATGTGGTTATTTGTTTCTTGGTCTCTCTTGTTGCAACAGATCTCAGCAATTGTGAATAGATGACAGATAAGTTTGTCTAACGTATAAATGTACCTTATTACGTACACGTATTACATATTATGCATTACACGTAAAAATATACTTTATTACGTACACATATTACATATTACGTATTACACGTAAAAATATACCTTATTATGTACACGCATTACATATTACGTATTACACGTAAAAATATACTTTATTACGTACACATATTACGTATTACACGTAAAAATATGCTTTATTACGTACACATATTACATATTATGTATTACACGTAAAAATATACTTTATTACGTACACGTATTACATATTACGTATTAAACGTAAAAATATACTTTATTACGTTCACGTATTACATATTACGTATTACACGTAAAAATATACCTTATTACGAACACGTATTACATATTACGTATTACACGTAAAAATATACTTTATTACGTACACATATTACATTACTGTTGAGAGACTGATGATTTGTTGGTCTCTCTCGTTGCAGCAGATATCAGCAATTGTTAATAGATGACCGATAAGTTTGCCTACACGTAAAAATAATAAAAAAAACTACTTTCAATCAATTCAGGCTTTTTTTCTATATTACTGTAAATATATTTCTTTTCCTGTGGAAGAGCAAAATTAATGCTTCCCGTATTATGGGACATAGTAAATGAAACAGTTTTGTTTTTTGAAAGAGAAAGATTTTATAAATTTTAACCGACAGTAGTACTGACTTCTCGACCAAAGAATGCCGAATATTTCCTTATAAGAAAGCGGCTAATAGTATCATTGCTTCTAATAAAACCCATAGCTAGGTGAAAAGAGATGGATTCATGCCTTTCCTAAAGATATTTGTGCAAAGGTGAACACAGTGGACTTGGCTGAAATTTGAACTCCGTCCACCAATTCCATTTTTCACGCTGATAACCTGCAGAAGTGTAAAATTGTTATATATAAATAAAACTGTTTCATTTACTATGTATAATATTTTATAATATAATTATACTATGTATAATATTTTATTTACTATATAAGGGAAGCATTAATTTTGCTCTTCCTGTAGTCCCCTTTTTGTTTATATGTTCGAAGTAAAGTGATTTTCAAGTCTTATTTGTATATATTAATAGGAGTATATAAGTTCGCCTATCACCCGGTTTATATTCTTCCCAACACTTCTTTTGAACGAGAGAAAGGATTCATCCGTGGTTCCCTGTTTTAGATCGAGTTTCAGCGTCCTTCTAAAAACTCCTTCAAGTCTGTACTTATAACGACTCCGTCTGAAATTTGAAATTTTATATACTAATATTTTCTTCTTTATTTATTTTTTTTTGTTCTCTCTCCTCAATTGGAGTAGAGAGGTTCACCTACAGTTCGTTTCACACTCCTTTCCGGTCTTTTCCGTTTCATACTCCTTTCCGGTCTTTTCCGTTTCACACTCTTTTCCGTTCTTTTCCGTTTCACACTCCTTTCCGGTCTTTTCCGTTTCATACTCTGTTCCGGTCTTTTCCGTTTCATACTCCTTTCCTGTCTTTTCCGTTTCATACTCCATTCGGGTTTTTTCCGTTTCATACTCCTTTCCGGTCTTTTCCGTTTCATACTCCTTTCCGGTCTTTTCTGTTTCACACTCTTTTCCGGTCTTTTCCGTTTCACACTCCTTTCGGGTTTTTTCCGTTTCATACTCCTTTCCGGTCTTTTCCGTTTCATACTCCTTACCGGTCTTTTCCGTTTCATACTCCTTTCCGGTCTTTTCTGTTTCACACTCTTTTCCGGTCTTTTCCGTTTCATACTCCTTTCCGGTCTTTTCCGTTTCATGCAACTTTCCGGTCTTTTCTGTTTCACACTCTTTTCCGGTCTTTTCCGTTTCACACTCCTTTCGGGTTGTTTCCGTTTCACATTCCTTTCGGGTTTTTTCCGTTTCATACTCCTTTCCGGTCTTTTCCGTTTCCCACTCCTTTCGGGTTTTTTCCGTTTCATACTCCTTTCCGGTCTTTTCCGTTTCATACTCCTTTCCGGTCTTTTCCGTTTCATGCTCCTTTCCCGTCTTTTCTGTTTCACACCTTCCCGGTCTTTTCCGTTTCATACTCCTTTCCGGTCTTTCCGTTTCATACTCATTTCCAGTCTTTTCCGTTTCACACACCTTTCCGGTCTTTTTTTCCGTTTCATACTCCTTTCCGGTCTTTTCCGTTTCATACTCCTTTCCGGTCTTTTCCGTTTCATGCTACTTTCCGGTCTTTTCTGTTTCACACTCCTTTCCGGTCTTTTCCGTTTCACACTCCTTTCGGGTTGTTTCCGTTTCACATTCCTTTCGGGTTTTTTTCCGTTTCATACTCCTTTCCGGTCTTTTCCTTTTCATATTCCTTTACGGTCTTTTCCGTTTCACACACCTTTCCCGTCTTTTCAGTTTTACACTCTTTTCCAGTATTTTCCATTTCACATTCCTTTCCGGTCTCTTCCGTTTCACACCCCTTCCTGGACTTTCCTGTCTTACACTCCTTTCCGGTATTTTTAACAGAATTAAAGATTCATCCCGTATTCCCTGTTTAGGATTGGATTTCCTGTTCTTTCCAAAAACTTTTCATTCTCTTTCACTCACCTTAGCCCTTTGCGTCTTAGTGGTGTCATCGCCTTGTTTGAGCTGAATTCATTATAAAAAATATGATTGAGTCTTCACTCAAGTTTTATATTTATTTTCAGCTCCCTTATTTTGATTCACCGTCTCATTTTTTCTCCATAGAGGCGTCACTTGTTATCTTCCTCAGTTTTATCCATTTCGCCTTTTGATGTATTTATTCCTTATGCCTTTCTTCTATGCTGCAACGATCAAAGGTCCGATTTTTCTCATCAAATACACTCTGCGTAACCAAGTCTGGTATTGTTCCTCTGCGATAATTTCTATGGAAGTTGGTATTTTTCCTATTTTTCTTTCCTGCTTGCGTTCCACATTCTTCCCGCCTTTGTCTTTTCTTGGTGCACAGAGCTAGCAGTTATCATATTTTCTCTCCACAGTCATACAAATCTCATTTCAACACAGTCCATGATGCTGATGAAACGTCTATTCCCCTTCTCTTTTTACTTCATAGACTTTGTCATTATCATCTCTGGGTTTGAGAGCGTTATGCATAGGAATTAACATTCTGATTTTTCGATCCATCGATTTGTGTCCTTCTTTCGTCCAGCCTAGAAAATTCTGTTGATACTTCTTTTTTATGACGTGTGTTTTTGGGACGTGAGCAATCATAGTTCTCCACAGCTTCCTATTCGTAACTAAGTAACTGCTGACACTTTACCGTTTCTCTTTGTCCTTGTTCTGCCATCCATTCCCTTAAACTCTTTAAATAGATTACTCGCTGCTTTCCTGCTTCTCTTGCC
Source organism: Acanthosepion pharaonis (assembly GCA_903632075.3). Lineage (NCBI taxonomy): Eukaryota > Metazoa > Mollusca > Cephalopoda > Sepiida > Sepiidae > Acanthosepion > Acanthosepion pharaonis. The sequence goes on from CAHIKZ030001111.1 coordinate 1,041,823, forward strand.
TACAGCGTGTCTTGTGAGTGTTAAATTCTATAGGCTTTCTTTCCTCATAAGTTCAAAAAATTTCAACAGTTCATTTTCGTTCCCATTGTTCCTAAAACTTCCTCGATACTCACATGTTCGAACCATAGTATTTCCAGTATCCATCTTCAGAACCACATCTCTGCTACCCCAAATCTCTTCTTCATCTGTGAGGAAATTATCCGACATTCACTGGCTTACTTGGGTGAAATTTTAAGATTGAATTTATTAAAACTTTTTTTAAAACAATGTTTCATTTATTATCACCATCTGTCTGTTTTTTTTTTAATAATATGTTCCTATATCTTAATATATAATTCTTATATACTGTACCTACGAACACTAATGAATATGTCCCAATCCTTATAAATACGTTGGACACTATTGTAAACTGGGGTGATATGTTGTTTACGTAGTCCATCACTAGTGGTTTACCTACTTCACGCCGCTGGCGAGTATTGTATTTTGTTGATGTTATAAAGAATACTATTTCATTTCCAACCTCCGTTTTGGTTAGTCCTCATTCAGTAACCTTTTCTCGATTACAACAGTAATAGAACAGATATTACATAGCAGTTCAGAACTCTTTTTTAACGAAATTTTCCTGTTTCTAAGTACCTTTCTTAGCTTTTGGAAGGCATCTTTCACTATTCGAATGCGCGTTCAGGTTTCGGGGTCACATATTCCATCATCTATTAAAACACTCCCCGATATTTAAACGTCTCTACTTGTTTGATTTTGATCTCCAGTTCGTAGCTCGCATCTTGAGCTGCTCCCTTTGCTGACAACAATACATTCTGTCTTCTTACAATTGATCGTTAGTTCTTTCTTCTCGTTTCTTTCAATAGTTCCTCCTGTCTTTCTTTAACAATATTTCCTTTAAAAAAGTAAATAAGTACAAAAAGTACAAGAAGCAGTAAGAAAAAATTATTAAGAATAACTTATATATAAAAAAATTAGCGCCTGATCACAAAAAGGCTTACAATCTGTTGTTAACTGGGGCAAGCAATGGCGTGTTAATTTTAACGCCACAAAAACGAAACAGCTCTCATTTGAGCGTATGAGAGAACTCTTTTTGCCTTACATCAACATGGCTGATGCTAACCTCCAGAAGAGTTATTCATTGCGCCTAACGTTTTCCGCTGACATAAAGTGGAAAGATTATATTGAATCGATTGCTAAATCTGATGCTAGGAAATTCGGTTATCATTGTCGTGCAATACAGTTGTTCTCGCCAAAATTTATCTTACATATTTATAAGTCTACTATTCGTCCTTGCCTTGAATATTGTTGCCACATCTGGCCTGGTGCTTTTGCTGTATATCTGGAGATTCTTGATAAAATCCAAAGAGGAATCTGCAACGTTATTGGTCCTTACCTGACGTTTCGCCTTCAGTACTTTTCCCACCGTTGTAACGTAGCTTTCCTGTGCCTTTTCTATAAATACTTTCATGGTAATTGTTCTGATGATCATTTCTCTATTTTTTTTAATGTTGATATTTTATTCCCCCGTCACACACAGAGACAAATTCTACATACGGGGACTAGTTAAGACTACATGGAGACTTTAAGGTATTATGGTGACTGTAGTAAGAATGATGAGTAAGAGTGTTTTGTTTTCCTGTCATGAATACTGTGGAATGTTTGGATCAGTAATCAGGGCTAGCTATGTTTAAGATAAGACAGATTGAAGATCAGCCTTTCCCTATCTCCACTCCTGATCTTGTGCTACACTTTTGTATTAAAACAAAATAAATATTACTTTTCTCTATGGTACCTAGACTTTACGTATTTAAGCGCATAACAGGATTGGCGGATAAGTCTCATCATGTTACAGTTGAAATAGCTAGATCTAAACGTAAGTTCTATGCTAATAGTTTCTTTTCTCGCACTTCTCGCTTGCGGAATTCTCTTCCGGTTTCTTGATTCACAATCAAATTTGATTTTCAAAATTTAAATGCAATGTCAGGCGTTATTTTCTGTCTTCTGAATTCTTGTTATTGTTATCTCTCCTTAATAATGTTTTTCTCATATTCTTACACACTGAGAAACCCTCACTGCGTCTTAGTGGCCTTTCTGCCTTGCTTAGGGTTCAATGATTAAAAGAAATTTCAAATGCCTGGCTAAGAACTAAACATGATGACGGAACAAGAAATTTCTTTATGTATTGTTATCAGGGCTTGGAAAAATCTCTAAGATTGGATTTATTAAATCTTTTTTTGACAATGTTTCATTTATTATCACCACGTGTCTGTTTTTAATAATATGTTCCTGTGCCTTACAGGGTATCTCTAAAGTCCATGGATACATAGGAAATCTCATTGACTACATTTTTTTTTTTTTTTTTGCCTCCACGGATTAAACAAGGTTTTGTCGAAAGAAGAAAGAATTGGCTTCTTTTTCTGGAGTATGCTAAAGGAGAAGGTGTACTCAATGAAAATCACAAATGCAACACACTTGATTGAACGCATAAAGAGTGAATGTGCCAAAATTGACGGCAATGTGGAGTTATTGCATCGAGTTCACGTGAATCTTGCAAAGCACATCGACCTTTGTATCACAAAATGATGAGAATCATATTGAAGATGTTATTTGTTAATATTTTAATTCAATAAAATGTTGTTGAAAATTCAATTTCTTCAAAATATGCATTTTTGCCTATGTGTCCAGACTTGTTTCCGTTTTCCTTAAAGCTTCCTCGTTTCTCACATGCTCTGTCCACGGTATTCTTAGCATCCTTTTGTATAACCACATATCTGTTGCTTCAAGTTTCTATCTTCATCTGTGAGGGGTTTAACAATAATTTACAACTATAAAGGAGATTGCTATTACATAGCAGTTTCTTTCGAACGAGATTTTCCAAAATAGAAAATTAAAATTAAAAAAACATTATACCCAAACGTTCAATAAATGAAAATAATTATTAAGAAGCATGTGAAAATCGTAACGAGTAAATTATACAGTAAGAATTTAATCAAAGGAACGGCTAAAACAGTATGCACTTTTCATAGGATACAATGGCTAATTAATGAGCCGAGGAAGAGACATTTAAATTCTTCAAAATAAAATAAAAGGAAAGCTATAACAATTCATAAAGCATGATTGCATGAATACACACACACAAACATATATATATATATATATATAGGCGTAATGAACATTGCTTTAAAATATATATATATATATATATATATATATATATGTATACATATATATATTCTAAGTAAATATATATTCAACAATATACGTATATATATATATATATATATATATATATATACATATATATATATTCTAAGTAAATATATATATTCCTACAATATAATATACACATATATATATATATATATATATATACATATATATATATTCTAAGTAAATATATATATTCCAACAATATACATATATATATATATATATATATATATATATATATATACAATAATATATATATATATATATATTCTAACATAATATTCGATATATATATATGTATGCATGTATATATTGCTTCAAATGTTATTATAGTGGATACTTGTATTTGAAATAGACGCCCCATCTTCATCTTTATTAAGATTTTTCGAATACGCAGACCGATAGAGTAAAGTTTAAAATTAAAATAAAAATGGGGTTTCTATTTCATATACAAGTATCAGTTATAATAATGTTCGAAGTAATTAAAATGCGGATTCAGGGATGCATCCATATATATATATATATATATATATATATATATAGGATTAATAGAAATATAAAATTTGTCACTTAGCTGATTGATGTTGTATTCACCACCTCCACTACAGAGTTTCGTAGACGAACTTTTGTGTAATTGTTCGGTTCACTCGTCAGGAGATATCATCTGTCAATTTTCTCGTTTTCGTTATTTCTATATTAAGTTAAAAAAAATAATTTAATTTTATAAATTTTATTCGTTTTTTCGTTTTATTTTTATTAGTGTTAGAGTGATTTACTTTTTTGTTTGCGTGCATGTATGTGTGCACGCGCGTATATGTGTATGTGTGTACGCCTGTACGTGTGCGTATGTGCATATGTGCAGGATGTCGTGGTTATTTCTTCTCTACATAATTTTATGTGTTAAAGATTTTTGTTTCTATATTTTCGATCAGTTTCTTGGTTTCTGGTGCATATTTAAAATAAATTATCCAATGTCTCATTACTTTCGTCTGTCGTTAGCAATTATGTAACACATTTTCTGCTGTGTTGTCGGTTTCTTCATTTTCAAGATATGTGTGCGTTTCTGCGTATTTCTGGATGTGTCCGATCATGTCTCTTCACGACATCCTGTTTTTTGTTGTTTGTTGTTTTTACCTTTTACCATCTGTATTTGAACAGTTCTAAAACCATTCTCTCCTTAAATAGATTGCGAATTGTGTTCCTTACTTCTCTTGCCTTCAATATGTCCTGAGAATCTTCAATTTCTTTTTAATAATTTCACCCCAAGCAAGGCAATAAAGCCACTAAGATGCAGCGAAAAATATTTGAAAATAAACACGTTATTAAAAGAGAACAATAAATGCAAAGGAATTAAGAAGACAACAATTGACACTGATTTTTAATTTTTGGAAGATCAAATTTGACAGGAAAACAAGAAGCCGGAAAAGAGTTCCATTATCCAGAAGTGTGAATGAATAAACTCTAGCAATTTCAAGTGTAAAATGATGAAGCCTAGCCAATCTAGTCTTTCTTTTTATGTGCCATATCCTTTCAGGACGTAGGCGATCATGGCTCTCCACCTCCTTCTATCCCTTGCAGCTCTCAACAAGTTCCTTCCCTCTGCTTCCTCCCTCAGATCACGTTCTGTCATTTACTCGCTTAAGTCCGCCAGGTATGTCACGCGTTGTTTTCCATTATCTCTCTTTCTCTCTATTCGACACATGAGTATCAGATTCTCCAGACCTTCATTATGTGCCTCAGAAACTTCAGCTACCTGATATTAAGTATAAGCCTCCTCCTTGTTTGCATCCTTTCTAAGATCTCATCGTTGCTCACACGCTCGGTCCATCTTTCGCATCCTTCTGTAGAACCACATCTCCGTCGCCTCGAGTCTCTTCTTCATCTGTGAGGAAATTGTCCAACATTCGCTGCCGTGAAGAAGGACAGATGTCACGTAACAGTTCAGTATTCTTTTCTTTGTTACCAAAGATATCCTCCTGTCTCGCAGTACTCTGCCCAGCTTTTGGAATGTGTCCTTGGCCATCCCAATACGCCTATGGCGGTGTGCCAAAGAGAAAAGCTTATCAGAAATTGTGAAACTATCTATAGAAAAAGTACAGGGATGCTACGTTATGACTGTGAAAAAGTGATTGAAGACGAGATGCCATGTCAGGATCGATAATAATGCATATTCTTCTTCGGATTTTATCAATTCTGCGTTTCAGAAATTTCAACTGTCTTTTTCTGATTGCAAGCATAAATTTCCTTGTGGTTCCTGTTTCCCTTAAGACTTCCTCGTTGACCATATGATCTGACCATGCTATTCCCAACCTTTATCGCTTCAAATCCCCCTTGAAATATGAGAAAATTACCCAAAAATTTCTACCATTTAGATTAGATATTACATAGAAAAACTAGCGCTATGTTCTGTGCTTCGAGGACATTTTCCAATTTCTTGATACTTATTTTCTCGAAAGCATCTTCCATTTGTTGCGTGTAGCCAAAACAAAAAAGTGAATATAAAAATAAACGATAATACGTGTTATTAATAAAAGAAATTACATGTGTAAACAATTGTAACGAAAGAAAAAAAACATTAAGTTATGAGAAGAATGTGCTTCTATGTGTGTGTATGTATGTGTATATGTAACAATTGTGTGTGACTTCTGTGTACGTAACAAGCGTGTGTGCATTTGCATGTGGGAGACAGTTCAAAAGTCAAAGGAGGACCATAGAAGCGGACGCGCCTCCACGACAGCGTTCCTATCTACGTGCAACTACATCTGAAAGCCGGAGCTGAAAAGGTCAAAAAGAGAAAGAAAGAAAATATGATTTCCTATTTATAGGCTTAAAGAACGCCCCCTATCGAGAGCTTTTGGCAAAGCCAAGTGGGATAACCCACATTTTGTTCTCATATTCCTTTAGATTTATGTCACATTTTCTACCGTCTGTCACTACACCAACGAGTTAATTAAATGACAATAAACGAATCGTTACTGATACAGCGTTATTGTTTTTTTAATCATTTCACACCAAGCCAGACGATAAAGCCGCAAGGGGCTTATCATAATAATGATGATGATGATGATGATTATTATTGTCTCACCCTTCGTTACATCGCATGCCGTTACTCCTTGTCAATACCTCATAAATAATGGACTCTTCCGAGGGAAAAAGACATTACTTGATTTCAGTGAGAAAATGCAAGAAAGAAGAAAGAAGGAAGGGAACATAGAAGTGGAAAGAGAGAGAATCAGATTAAGCTAATAAGAACAGATACTACATTTTGATCTTAGGCAAAAGGCCGTTTATTTACTTGATCCCCCACTGAGTCAGGTTGTGACGCAAGGTCGGTTTTTAACGTGGAGACCCGAGTGTTTTCACTCGGGCCGCTGATCCAACCTGGTCATAGCTTGTCCAAGCTGGTCAGAGCTGGTCTAAGCTAGTCATAGCTGGTCTTGGCTTGTCATAGCTGGTCCAGACTCGAGCCTGTCCAAGCTAGTCGTAGCCGTGATCGAATCTCAGCCAAAACGCTGAGAAGTGATAGCGACCGATAAAAGCGCCATTTTTCAGATGCACTGCATCGAGTTAAAAATCCAATTACAATAAATTAAATAAAATGACACCGTCTTCTCAATTATTTTTAAATTATTATTAAGAGAAATGTTCGTAAGGCGGGGATTTGGATAGAAATAAAGAAAAAGACACAAAGAAGTGTTTAAACTTTCTTGTCAATACCTCATAATAAATGGACTGTTCTGTTTTGATCGAAACAGGGAAAGAGGGAAAAGGGCTTAATTTAAAATGAAAGGAAGGAAGGGAGGAAGGAAGGAAGCAAGCAATGGGGGAGATAGACTTCAAATCTTTTCATTTCTACCCACTTCTTAAAATTAAGGACAAGCATTCAAATTTATGATTGTGATTTCAATATTTTGTTAAAATTGTTAAGCTCTAACGACGCAATAGGGGAACTTCTACGGATATATTATTGTCATAGAACTCGTCATGAGATTATTCAATCATTAACTTAAGAGTTAGGAATTAAGATTCATCAAATAATTTACATTGGAAAACCGTGAACTTTTCAAGTATTATTTTATTTCCTTTGATTTCTGGTGTGTACACATTTCGTTCCGGGTCCCGCCCAGAGACCTAAGGTTAGAAATGGCATTATGAGATTTTCCACCGACAAAAAATATTTTAAATAGATAAAGTCCTTCGTAAGGAGTGGGCTGTGGTCGTGAGAACAATTTTTCTTTTGTATTTCTTTAAGGCATGAGCTTCCAGGAATCCTTTCAACTAGTCTACTGGAATCTTTTCCAATCCATCCGAGGGCTCCAACTACAACGGATAGTTATTATTATTATTATTATTATTATTATTATTATTATTATTATTATTATTATTGTGCTGCATCATCTTTATCTATATAATACTTTTCTTGCTATTTTTGATGCCGTAGAAGCAGTGATATGTTTTACTGGTATCGCCTTTGCCATAAACATTTTTCGACCGCCATCATACCAGCAACTGCCAGTGCTAATTTCCCCGCCCTTATCTCTTGTTCCTGTCTCAACTATTTTTCCTTCTCATTGTTTCTTGTTTATATGCCATTAATAGACGCTGATAGCCTTGTTTATCCTTACGGATCTTGCAGGGCTGCCTCCGGGCAAGTTGGCACAATGATAAGCAACGAAGTAGCAATTCTTCAATTTAGATGCCCACAGCCATCGCAGTCTGTTTCCAAGGAAAAATGTAAACTTTTCGGTATTTGGGCGCAACTCACTCCCCACCCTCTTTCCCTCTCTCTCCCTCTGTCTCTCTCTCTCTCTCTCTCACACACTCTCTCACCCTTCTTATTTCTCTCTCTCTTCTTCCTCTCTCTTTCTCTCTTCTTCCTTTCTTTCTCACACACACTCTCTCCCACACACTCACACGCTCTCTCACATACACACACAAACTCTCTCTCTCAGACACACACACACATACACACTCACTCACTTACTCATACAAACACTCTTTCACACACACACACATTCTCTCTCACACACACTCTCTGTCATAAACGCAATCTCTCTCACACCTACTAACCCTCTCTCTTTCTCACACGCACAAAAAACACACTTTCTCTCCCTCACACATGTACACACTCTCTCTCACACATACTCTCTCTCACGCGCACATTCTCTCTCTCATACACGCAATCTCTCTCGCGCATACTCACCGATCTCTCTCACTCTCTCTTTCTCTTCTTGCTCTCTCTCACAAACACAGTCTCTGTCTCACACACACACACACATACACACATACACCCTTCTCTCACCCACTCACACGCTCTCTCCCATCCCTCTCTCTCTCTCTCTCTCTCTCTCTCTCTCTCTCATACACACACTCGCTCACTCACACAAGCACACTCTCTCCCACACACATTCGCTCAAGCATACTCGCCTCTCCCTCGCTCCGTTTCTCTCTCTCTTTCTCTCTCTCTCTCTCTCTCTCTCTCTCTCTCTCTCTCCGCTACGTTGTTCCCTTTGGCATTGGAGATATTTACAGACAATTTAATGCTTGTAAAATCCATTCCACTTTTGGTAATTAAAGTTTTTGAGCGAGTGAAGTCTGAGGGTCTTGGCAAGGATCATCCTTTTAAAATTGTGAATTGGCGCTACAGAATCACAAACAAAGAACTGCACCAGATTGCATAAACCGCGTCACATGCGGACTACCAAAAGCAGCAACAACTACAATGGATAGCATGTGTATCTTCGAAGAGAAAATAATGACATAATCAAGATGTTGACGTTCCACACTACTTCAGACAAAAGGTTAGTAAGGAAACCCTCGTCAGTATTGACTGATCGGTCAATGAATGGTTTCATTTCTTGCAGGGAAACGGCTAATATTACTATTGCAATTATTATTACCATCTATCTCTATCTATAAAAGACAGGATGTGTGTGTGTGTGTGTGTGTGTGTGTGTGTGTGTGTGTGTGTGTGTGTGTGTGTAACGAATGCACTGCCGCAACTTTCGACGGATTTGCACCAAAATTTACATGCACATGCTCCAAGTTAGTGGGAAGGCCAAGACCAACTTTGCATTTCCCAACTCCCATCGATAGTGGAATTAATCAATTTTTTCATGCTTCTACGGCAGTTTTCATGCAGTTTGCGGCCATTTTCTACTGGCCAGAGTGAGAGCCAATAGCTGGTTGCCACGAATAGGCAAGAAGATTCTATTGGCCAGCGTGAGAGCCAACAGCTGACTGACACGAATGTTAACTAGCATGCTAGCATGCAAAAACAATCGATGGCTGCATTCGTCACAAGTGGGAAAAATTTAAATCTGCATGGCACTTTAATCCAATTGGCTCATTCGCTTGCTTAAACTCAACGTTGATTCTGATTCCGCAGAACTGGGTTGGGTGTGAAAATGTATTTGTTGTTAACATTCTTTTTTCATTCGGTTTTTCCAGTTACGAGTCCTTTTTTAAAGCTGATCGTTTTGTGTTCATTTTGTTTAGTTCTTTTTTCGTAACAGATTTAATGTTAAGTATAGAGCTTAGAAAAAATTCGCAGTGTGAGATAGGCAAGAAGTAAGGCATGTAGCAACATTAGCACGGCAAAGGTCACTCCTTTAAAGGCAAGGAAGGGCAAAAATATTTTAAGTCAAGTGATAGCGATTGCTGTATGAGTCGTACGATTTTTTAGTCAAGCACGGGCATCGCCGGACCATGCTGCTAGTCTTCTATAATTTTGAAAAGAATCGATATGACTGTCACCGGTATAAATTAAGAAAATTGAAAGTATCTGTATACATGAACTTACTGACAAGATGGTTAAGTCAGATCGGTGTTGCTTTCAGTGTTTAGAAGATGACATAGGGAAAAAAAGCCCGAGACAATAAGAAAGTACAAAACAAGCTGCATTAAACGCATTACTGAAAAGTGATTATTTCATATTACAGCCATTGTTTCGGGCGCTTAAATTTTCTTTTTCTGTCCGTTCTTTGCTTTGACCTACCGCAAAAAGAGCACGTCTTTCTCCATAACCGATAGTAAACCTATAAGAAAGCCGTAGAATGGAGCGGTCGAACGTTGAGGGAATAACAAAAATAACAAAAAAAAAGATTACTTCAAATTAATACACAGCTAAAGATTTATCTTAAATGATTTTCTGTGTTATTCTTTTAATTTATGATTTGAATTATCATAATTTTCACGTACTGGGTATGAAGATAACCTACATTTGTGTCCGTCTAGCAGCAAGGCCTCTGATCAGATGGTTTTGAGGAGCGTGAAACGATCTCTTAATTGTTGGTATTCCCATGTCCACCCTGACACAGGGTGGTAGTACCTGTTAGGGTCCCAGCTATGGGCTAATGTTTAACCCCCAAACTGGGGTCAAAAGACTATGAAAGTGTAAAAATAGGTTTTAATACCAGAAATACTTTGCAAAAAATTATTACCAGCAATAATTTTTTGAAGAAAAACTATTACCAGCAACACATTATTACCAGCAAGACATTCTTGAAAAAAATACTACCAGTAATAAAAAGACTTTTCTTACATTTTTAAATGTTCCGTATTTATCATCAAATTTTTTACCAGAGACACTATAGCACTTCAGTTTGTGAGGAAGGTCAGCATTGCTAAACCCTGTCAAATGCCTTCGAGCTATCTAAAGCCACAGTCCCAGCCTCGCTGTTACTATTTAAAGTTTAATAGTTAAATTTAGCAATAACCGTTAACTCATCAGCGACTGAAAACCATGTTTATCTGAAAGAAGGAATTGTGAAGTAAGATACTTAATCAATTCGAAGTTGATTAGAGCCTCCAGAACTTTACCAAAAATAGGTAAAATATTAATAGGTCGATAATTCGAGGAAACAAAAGGTTCAATCGAGTTCTTAGACATCAACTTACAGAAGAGGATTTCCAACGTGCTGGAAAGTAAGAAGTAGCAATGCATTTATATATATATATATATATATATATATATATATATATATATATAAATTTGGATATAACAGGATCCACTTTAGGAGCACATTTCCTTACGACAATTCAAAGGATACCGTAAAGTTCGCATGTTTTGTGGGGTTCTAGCTTGGAGATGACGGTGTTATATGCATATCACTAAGAAGAGATTCAAGATCTAGGCGAAAAAATCAGGCAAAGGTACTCTTGATAAGTCGAGAATAGCGATATATACAGTCAGTCTGATGATGGAATATTCATAATTTTTTTTTATATTGATCTTCTGTTATTCCTATACATATTTGGAGGGTTCATTTAGATCAGTGGGTGGGCAACCTTTTTGAGAGTGCGTGCCAAAAAACGGCCAAATATCTGACGCAAAATTTTTCCACGTGCCAACAAATTTTTTTTGAGAACATATTATTTGAGATTACTTAAGTATGTGAAGAACTTTATTTAAATGATAAAAAATCACCCCAGGACAGTGAAGATGCGGTATTGTAAGAAATTATGTAAACCATGTAAAACTGACTGAATGAAAAAAATGACGATATATATATCGATTATTCATTCATCATTTTCCCTATTATACATTTTTATGACTAAGACACAGTAAAAGATTATTAAAAATAACTTTTTGCTGATTTTAAATCCCTTATAAACGATGCATAAAAAAAACAAAATATATTTATTTACCGTCAAAATTGCATTTAAACAGCTCTGAGCAATTGCCACTTTAAAAAAAAACATGAGCTAAAACTAGAGACAGAAAATTTGTGGACACTTTTCATATATTCTCAGTGGGACTTCTGCTGTTGCATCACATATAATGCATCACATATAATATATTTTATATTGGGTTTATATTTAGTAACCTTGAGAGATATGTATGTAATACTAGTTCCGTCCGTCAGGCTACTCCTGTTACAAGACTTAACAAAGTTCATCCCAGAGAACAAAGATTCCCAAGGATATGTTGATGAAAACATGGATAGTAATGCTGTTGCAAGATTTTATAAACAGGCAAAATTTTCAGGAATGGTATTCCAAATCTTTAATGCTTCGTTTTCCGTATTTCTCTTTGATACTCCCATCTCTAATCGCTCCTTTCAATATTATCCAGTTCAACTCTAAGGTCAACAAATTTCTGCTTTCAAATTGAGCTACTCTGAAATTCAATCAACTTCATTTCAAAATCATACATGTATACCCATGCTCATTTGCTTAGTTCATCCAGTTTAATACTGTCTGGAAACAATGAATTTTGCTCTCTTTCAGTTCTCTGAATTTATCAAATCTGCTCAACAATTGGTTCCATGATGTTTACAAGCATCATTTGAAGACACTGGCGGTCTTTTCTGCCATAATTTTGAGAGGTCAATCTAGTAAATTCGTAAATCTAGGAAAACAGAGAAAACTTCATCAGAACAATTAACAGGAAAATGTTAATAGAAAAGGCACAGGAAAGTTACATTTTATATATATATATATATATATATATATATATATATATATATATATATATATATAAATTATAACATTATCAATACAACATGACAAAGACGATGTACATAAGAACAAGACTTATCCAAACAAATAGCTGAAAGTTTTATAAGATCATGTTGTATTGATAATTATTATTTATGAATATGTCCTGAAGATGGTTTATTAGACCGAAACGTCCAACGTTGATATATAAAAATTAAAACAACATAATTGTATATAAGGATTTTTTTTTTTTTTTTTTTTCCGTATATATTTTCCTTCATACTGTCGGATTTATATCCATATATTTATATATATATATATATATATATATATATATATATATATATATATATATATATATATATATATATATACATACAGTGGCAATAAAGTCACTATACAATTACTTACAATAACAATTAAGAGAAAGCAATTAAATCAACAGTCTAGAAATTTATTATTACAATGGTTCTGGTTAATTTTCGTTTATAACAATAAAATGCTATGGTAAACAATAGTAAATTAATTAATGAGACAGTTCGAACTGCAAAACACCAGCTTTAATGCTTTGCTTTTTTTATTATAAGTAACTGTATAGAATTTAATTCGCCATCCATATATATATATATATATATATATATATATATATATATATATATATATATATATATATTAATTAAATGTTATTTTTACTGGATACCCATATTTGAGTAGATGTTATGTTTATTTATTAAACAGTATATTTATTTATTTCCATCTACCGGCCTGAATATTTGAGAAAAATATGGGCTCTCGAGAGAGCGCATATAAGAAATCGAATATGGCGGATTATTAAATGAAAATACCATTCTCATATATATATATATATATATATATATATATGTGTGTGTGTGTGTGTGTGTGTGTGTGTGTGTGTGTGTGTGTGTATATATATATATATATATATATATATATATATTTATATATATGATAAAAATATAGTTTTACGTGACGCTATATTTATGAGTTAAACTTCTCAATATCAAGGATAGAGCATATGCAAATATAAAAGTGGACGTTGAGATCAACACCCAGAATCAAGTCTGTTTCATGCTTAAACGCAATCTTCAGGGCATGATGGCCATGATGACCTGAACATTGCGTTTAAGCATGAAACAGACTGTCGCCGTTGGTTGTTGACATCAATCTTCCTTATATATATATATATATATATATATATATATATATATATATATATATATATATATATTAGGTGTGAAAAACAGCATAGCATGATGAAAAAAGGCCCATAACTCAATGAAATCAAATTTTTGTCGTCAAAATGTTTATGTTATTATTAAGAGGAAAGACCAAAGTATTTTTTTTTATTATTTTTTGAAATTTTTTAATCCTTTCTAGCACGTTCGAAATTTTGGTTAAAAATCTTGTTTTTTTTTACGACAGCGGCCAACTAGACAAAAAAAGGTTTGTTTATTTTCTAAGGAAAATACACACTGCATTGAAAATTCTTGCAAAATTCAAATAATTGTCAGATTTTAATGAAACTTTCAGGACATATTCAGAAATTAAAATATTTCAAAAACATTTTTGTTTCTAGAAAATCTTGGTAAAAAATATTTTTTTTTTTTTACATATGTTAACACCCACTTACATAATTTCATGAAATTTTGAGAAATTAAAGTGGATAATTTGTTTTATTAGTTAAAAACAGGATTCTTTGGTGAAATTAATTCATCGATTTTTTTGTAAACAGTTACCTGTTTCATCGAAAATCTCCTCTGCATTGTAAAATAAAAAATGCAATAAAACTATGACATTATTTAATTAAAAAAGCTTTTAATTGCTTTTATGAATAAGTTATATTAAGGACATTATTGTTTGAAGAAATAAAAATTTTTCCATGAATAATGAATTTTTACAAGAATTTTTTAAAATTTTAATTATAATAATATAAGAGTTTAAAAATAGTTTAAAATTTTTCATTACTTTCAAGAATGCAATTTGAGGATATCGTTAAGTGAAAAGTAAATTTACGAATCGAAATTTGAAAAGCTAATAAAAGTCGAATATTTTTAACATAATTTTAAAAATAATTTTTAGTCAAAAAATGTTCCTAATTTCTACATATGGGAATCTATAGATGACATAATCCTTAAAAAGTTCCCCTGATTTAAGTGTCGTCTAACGCACTGCAATTATTTAACTTTTAATTCTGTTCTGTTTCATCATTAACATCTTTGCAAATCATCCCTTCAAATTATCAAAAAAGTTACAATTTTCTTAATTACTATTTCACTAAATATTTTTATTTATGTATTTATTTTAGTTTTCAATTAATTAATTTTTTGTTTAAGTTAGTAAACTTAAGAACCTAGAAACGAAATGCAAATTTCATAAAGCTTCTTAAAAACTTAACTAAAAGTCAATAAAATATTAAATAATTGCTGAAAATATGTTAATTTGTAAAATTATAAGGTAGTTAAAAACTGAAAAAAAAACATGCGTTCACTTAGCTTTCGTAAATATGTCATTTCTGGTCATCCATAAGAGCTCTCATCACCTTAAATCAATAAAGATCAAAGAAAGAGGAATCCATCGCTAAGAAATGCTTGTATATTGTTTTTTTTATGCTAGAAGTTATATTTATTTCAAATCAGATTAATTTAACTTTAAATCTTCTAATTTTACTCAAATAACTTGTCACAAATGTATAATTTATTTTTTTTGAACTTAAAACCCGATACATGTGTTTGTCTACAAATTTCTTAAAAATTAAGAAAATGTCCGCTTTTAAGAAAATTGTAAAAATTCGAGCAATTATTTGACATTCTAATCTATATAATTTCTATCTGAAATACACCAGAATATTTTACTTACATGAAATAACAAATTTAATCATTTAGCTTTCAATTAAAACTATAATGAAATCTTCAAGAATGCTTTTTCATTTCTAAAATTTAATTTTAAAACTTAGGTATCGAAAATTCAGTGGAAGTGCCTAATATATATATATATATATATATATATATATATATATATATATATATATATATATATATATACATGTGGGATAAAAAGAAAGTCCTGGTATAGCCATAATATATCTGCAAAAAGACAATATAAATATAGACACAATGAAAGACTATCTGATACGACGCCTTTCGCTCTTGACGGACTTTATTTTGCAACAATATTTATAAATATTTTTACTTTTGTTTATAAATACTTGTCGCAAAACAAAATTATTCTCACATTGACCTTGATAAAGTCCATCGGAGGACAAAACACAATGGCTAAGATAAGTTTTTCTTTTGTCTTTACCCATATATATATATATATATATATATATATATATATAATTATTTTTATAAAAAAAAAATTTATAACATAAGTATGTTATAAAATCACTACAAAAATATCCATTTTGTTTCAACACACTCTGTGTCTTATCAAGTGATGATGTTGAAAAGAAAATAAATGGTTTTAAAAGTTTCAGATTAATTAACGATCCTACACTGGGGGAAAACATTGTTACAAAAGCTAGAATAACCAATCAAAAAAACGAAGTATAGAAAGATTCAAAAGCTTGACAACGAAATCATGCTATAATGGCTTTTCAGATCTTTAAATACGTGTAATATTAAAAATAATTTATACTAACTAATAATTATAAAATTATATGATAAAATTTAATATTAAAATTAAAAACTGGCAATTTTAAAATCTAAATTTAATCACTATTAAGTTTAAAAACTACAAAATTATTGAGAAAAGAAAAAATATATATGTTTATTCAATTCATTTCTTCACTGAAATTACGTTAGACAAGACGCTACAATACATCCGGTCATTTGACAATACATGTATATATATTTTTTCTTTTCCTTTTCTTTTCCGTTTTTATTTTAAAGTTTGTGAATGTGGTCTTAAACTTCACGCGTAAAACAACAAAAACACAATCAGATTATAATACATAAGCACCCAGACATAATTAGATATACACACCCACACATACACACACACACACACAAACACACATACACACACACTAAAAAAAAAAAAAGGAAGGTGGGGGGGAATACATGAACATCTCTACAACCCTTTATGAAAAAAGGAGACGTGGAAACTAACACTTATACACACACACAGTTAAATGTGAATACACTCTACATACACATAGACACCGATAGATACACATACATACATCCACAGACAATGACATAGACAATGAGAAATCACAACCAATAAATAAGTCAGACTTAATTAAATGCTAACCACTTATTGAATTATAACTTAAGGGAGCAAAGAAAGATAAAATGGTTAAAATAATATTGTTTAATATATTAAAACGAAAATTCTAAAACCATAAATATCAATAAAAATATATATTAATCATATAAGTTGATAATAGTTTCATTATATATTAGGCAAAGAAAAACAGGATAAAGAAACCCACAAATATATACATATATATATATATATATACACGGCAGCAAAAACAAATTAACACACATAAATATACACTCATACATACATATACATACAGAAATACATACAAATAAATATATAAACATAAACATATACGCACATATACATATCTATGATAACAAGTACACATGCACGCACATATACATATAAACCTATATATATATATATATATGTATGTATCTATTCAAAAAAGTTTCGCTCTCGAGGAATCAAGTAGGGATTGGATTTCTACTAATAATACCATCTACAACGGATTCATACCAGCCACAAGGACAACAGTTGGTGAGTCTTCCCCGTTTCTCTGTTTATTTATCACACCACTGATGAAGTACAAAGGCATGCTCGAAAATTTCGGACTAATGACCTTAATCTCTGTGCTTCATTCCTGTCTTGTGGCTAATAATTAATATTTAATAATTGTTTTTCGCGCTGATTACATTAGTATCTCTTTGTTTTTCCTTGTTTTATTAACCAACCTATCTATTTTACATATACATATATATATATTTCACGACGCTTGACACTACATTTGAATGAAAACTCTAACAATTTAAGGCATTTAAAACAACATGCCTGGCCGTACACACAATTCCATAAAATCCTTGTCGAAAACACAATTATACTTCGACATTAAAACAATAGACAAAAACTAAAAATCTTTGTAGCATTATACATCAAACAGTTGAAACTCAACCTAAACAAAATCAATTATGGCATTTCTACAAATATTCTTAAATGTCTATAATTGGTAACAGAAGTCATTGGTTTATACCAACGGCTTGCCATACTCATACTTTATACTTCTCCAATTCACTCTCGTGTGTTCATGTGTGACGTCATAAAATGCGGTGCGATTTTCGCTTCTAGCGTCATATATGCACGTGTTTATCGTTGCTTAGAAATCATCTATGTAAACAATGACAGACTATCATCACTGTCTTGTCCTTATATTATGTTGTAATCGGCATCTTTGATAATGGCTTATGTAAGCCGAAAGCTTAGATTGTATTAAATAAAAAATATGGATCAATATTGTGAATTTCTTTCTTCGTTCAACGATAATGTTATTAAACTTATCAGATGTTACGAAAAAAATTTACATAAAATAAATATACAACACTTGTTTATATTATTTAATGAAACGTGTATGAATGAAAAGATGCTGCCTAAATATACATAACATATATATATATATATATATATATATATATATATATATGTATGTATGTATGTATGTATGTATGTATGTATATGTATATATAAAGTTTCTGCTTGATCATTGTTATCATTTGAAACTTTCAGTAGCAGATTTTGATGTTATTGTATTAATATTATTTTATTATATTTAGGCTCTGTTCACTTTAGCATTAAGCCCTCGTTTTAATTTATTTTTTAAGTATTTTCCTCATGTTTTTAGTTTTTCCTCATGTTTTGACTGTTTGTACAAGACAAAAATAAAATACAACTCAAATATGTGGAAAAAATAACACCAAAAGCGAAACCCCTTTGAAAATGGTTAAAGAAGTGGCCGAAAGCGACTGGGATAATGAAAATTATGGAAGATTTATGTATTCCCTTACTCCTACAAAACGAAAAAAAAAAGAGAAAAGGAAACATAGACAGAAGCAAAAAGAAAGACGTAAGGACAGACACCAACCTACACAATTTGATACAGCGCTCAATGTCGAAAGTATCTAAGAGAGAGCGAACAGCTAACCAGCGACAACGCACATAAAAAAGATAATCATTTCAAATTGCTACTAAAGTTTCGCGCAAACGCGATCGTCAGGCGATCAGTACGACTTTCTGATCATTTAACACGAGAGTATTGTGTAGCGAATTGAATTGCGTGGCGTATATATATATATATATATATATATATATATATGCCAAACAAAACAACCCCCAGCTTGAAAATAGCTAAAGGAGTGGCCGGAAGTGTTTGGGACAATGAAAACGATGGAAAATTTCTGTTCCCGCCTACTCCTACAAAACGGAAACACGTAAGGATTCTGGAAAAATAAAATAAATAATTAATTAATTCTTCCAAGTTTGACACATTTAATGAAAGATACACACACACACACACGCTCGCTCGCGCGCACACACACACACACATATATATATATATCGCTATCAACTCGATTGTCGCATATTATATGGCAGTTTAAGATTCCATTTAACAAAGCTATTTTCCTATCACACATTTTTTAGAATGATGATAATAAAAAACAATTATGTCTTTTAAATCGTTAAAATAATAAGATTATATTCCAATCGATCTAATTTGAAACAATAAAATAATTTATTAACAACCTGTATTTTAATGAAATTTGTTATAAAATGTCCAAGCTTTCAGCTAAAATAAAACGATACAAACTTTAAGCAAAATCATCATAGTATATAGTAAAAAAAAGATGAGATGTCAGATTAACCAACATCTTCCTGACGTTTCTTTGAGCTAACGCCTACTTGTTACAACTTTCTCAACAATAGTTACAAGCTATAATTTTGGAAAGTAAAAATGTCATTGGAATTTGTTCAAAATGTTTCAAAGTTCTGGAGAAATGTTTTAACAGAGGACAGAAAGTGAGGCACTGAAATCTGAAGGCGCATTGGAATAGCGAAATATGCCTTCCAAAAACTAAGCAAATTATTAAGAAATATTTCGTTAGAAACAAATAAAAGAGTACTAAACTCTCATGTAATATCAATTCACACATATATTAGCGAATGCTGGACGAAGAAGAGACTTGAAACAACAGAAATGGGATTATACATAAAGATGCTGAGAATACAATGAACCGAACATGTGAGCAACGAAGAAATTTTAGAGAAAATGGAAACAAAAAATACGCATACTTAACATCAAGAAGAGACAGTTGAAATTTCTAGGGTACATTATGTGGTAAGAGGGCTTGGAAAATTTGATACTCACAGGACAGATTGAAGGCAAGAGGGACAGCGGACATCAAACGCATAACACCTACCTCGCGATATTTTGTAAATAGATGGCGGAACAAGGTTTAGGAAGAATGACAAAAGGACAACATTTATTAAGAGTTTCAATGTGACAGGACAGTGAACAGCCATGATTGTCTACGTCATTGAAGGGATACTACTACTACAACAACAACAATAATAATAAATAAATAAATAAGCAAACTGACTAAATCGTTATTTCAGATTTTATAGGCATATATTACCTAAGGGGATCGGGAAGATAATGTTGACTTAAAACTGATAAACTATATGATAAACTATATGCCTGTTTTAATATTCAACATTTGAAATACTGTGAATCCTAATTGTTGACAGTTTAAATCCATCAGAAAAAGCAATAAGTCGAATGCGTCTATAAAGAACAAAAAGTGCCTTTCATATGAAAAACTGAGTGTAGGTCCCAAATTATAGAAGAATAACTATGAACTCATAAAATACTGCTATGTAACAATGTCTCTCCTATATTACAGAGAAAGCAGGATAATTGCATGACAAATGAAAAAATAGGCATGACGTATCGGTTATTTAGTTCCGTTAACGAAAATTGAGAATATCATGAACAGAGCATGGGACGAATACGAAAAATCCCAAGGGGAATAGATAATTAAAAAATAAAAAAAATTCGTAACAACCATAAAGAGTTGGGGTCTGAAACTTTCAGGACACATACTACGGAAAGAAACCCTAGAGAATGTAATAGCTACAGGATACATCAAAAGCAAGAGTGGCCGAGGAAAGTAGCAAGGAACCTAGTTGACAAATCTGATCAAATAATTAGAAGAGCAAGTACCAGAAAGAAAAGAAGAGTCACAAAGAGAAAGAAGAATCACAAAGAAAGAGAAAAATCACAGAGGAAAAGAAGAGTTACAAAGAGAAAGAAGAGTTACAATGAAAAGGAAGAGTTACAAAGAGAAAGAAGAGTTACAATGAAAAGGAAGAGTTACAAAGAGAGAAAAAACCAAAGAGAAAAAGAAGAGTTATAAAAAGAAAGAAGAGTCACAATGAAAAGGAAGAGTTACAAAGAGAGAAAAAACCAAAGAGAAAAAGAAGAGTTATAAAAAGAAAGAAGAGTCACAATGAAAAGGAAGAGTTACAAAGAGAGAGAAAAACCAAAGAGAAAAAGAAGAGTTATAAAAAGAAAGAAGAGTCACAATGAAAAGGAAGAGTTACAAAGAGAGAGAAGAGTGAAAGAAGGGTTTTAAAAAAAAGAATCACAAAGAGAAAGAAGAGTTCCAAAGAAAAAGGTCACAAAGAGAAAAAAGAGCAACAAAGAAAAAGAAGAGTCACAAAGTGGAAATTATTGATGTGAACAACAAAATGCAGGATGATATGGAGAGCTGCCATCTCCGACATCCTGAAAGACATGTAAAATTCTAACTTTTATTGGGACTGGAACATCAACTGCAGACATATTACGCTTATGTTTGGGTAAAGAGAACTAGCTGTACCAGTGATTGTTTGCAAGACGAGTTTATTAATCATGAAGTCATCATTTAAGCTATTTACAACGTTTTCATTGTTCAGGCACATATTATTTAGACTCTTTGTGAAAAATGAATTGACGAGAATAGAAAATGGCCATATTGAAGTTGAAACACTGGTTCGTGCTCTGGGGTGATCATTAATTGAAAAGTAACATGATTACCCAAACGTATCACATCCGTCTCTACCAACACGCATTGTGCCATGGCGAGATGAAAAAGAAGAGAATGGTCAGTGGGATACGCTATTAAGCATCTACATGGCAAATGCCTATGAAGATACTGAGATATTTACTATGCTTTCTTTTTTCAGGCATATATTGATGAGGCACTTTGTGGAAAATGAACTGGCTACACTAGCGAACGTTCTGCAAGACTAGCCCACTAGATGTGAGTGCCTGTGAACAGATTGAACATAGACAGCTTGATTGATTTAAATAGAATGCTCGCCTTCCTGATTGCCCACAGTTATAAATCCGGGGGGATAGCTAAAAGAATTACGAATTAAATGCTACAATTCGCATATTGCTGTTTGTATAATGCGCACCCTCCAGCAAATACAAATTAACGACATTAAATGCGCTGGGATTTTTTTTTCCTTAAATGCGTATTTTTTTTTTTTTTTATTATATCAATTTTTTTGTTTTCTTTTTATTATCAGGCCGCTTCACTGAGACCGCCTTCCCACCGGTCTGCCGCCTGACCATTGAAGTGAATCACGTGATATCAGTGGACATTTTCTGGCACTTTATTAACACATAAAGTATGAACAATAAATCATTCGCCCGATTCACACGCACCCAACAATTAAAAATGATATTGCTATAATCAAGAATGAAAAGAAATTTTTACCCACGCTTTGTCAGTAAATAGCAAGGTTTTCACGAATTGCCCGGAATCGTCAGAACTATGATTTGGATTTTTTTTTTTTTTTTTTTTTTTTACAGCTGTGTTCATCCTGTATAAGACCCGAGGGCCACTCGAGTAGAGGGCTATCGAGTTAGAGGCACAGGTTATGTAGATATGTGCGGAAGGTAAAAGTTAACCCTAGACATGAACAGATTAAGTAGATTGTAGTAATAGGGGAAGTAACCCCCTGGGAGTCGGTTCCACAAGGCAGTGACTCGTGAGAAGACGCTGCTTGAGTAGAACTCACATCACACCAGGGGAGAATACGAAGAGAATTAGGTTGGTTCGTTACAATGTTCGGATCATGGCGGAAAAGCAGTGTTGCCATATAACCTAAATCCATGATAAAACTGCAGAATTTGCTAAATCATTCAAATATCACAGTGTATTTGACTTCTTTGTGTTGTGTCTATCCAGGCCTTGGGCAATAACGGTTCTCCACAACTTCTTATCCTTTGTGGCCCTTAGTGACGTTTACCCCTTTGTCAAACGTACTGCAATCCCCTCCGATCCGCCATCCATTCACACAAGTTCGTCAGGGCGGTAACACACTGCTTTCCCTATGTTACTTGTCTTGTGAGTGTTGAGTTTTCCAAGCTCTACATCCTCATCATGTGTCCAAATCCTTTCAGTTTTCTTTTTCTGATTCTGACTATAAGTGTTGCTTTTGTTAACATTATCTTTAAGACTTCCTCCGTGTTCCTCGCACCGTCCATAGAATTCTCAGTATCCTTCTGTAGGATCACAGTTGTTTCCGGTTTGCTTTTCATCTGAGAATAGATTGTTCATCATTCACTGCCTTAAAGTTTTACAGTTTCTTAAAAGTATCCCTAATTCTCCAAAACTCTCCACAGTACTGAAGCTGTTTTCGGTGATGCTGTCATTTGAAGATTTGAAATTTCAAGTTTTTCCGTCTTTTTCAACTCTCTAATTTAGTATAGGAGTTAAGAAAATTTGGCATAGAATATGCTGCGCTAGAAACAGTTTAGCTCAGCACCGCCAAATTGCTTCAAAACCAAAACATTAATCAAAGAATTCAAATCATGCTCTTAAACAGTCTCGTTAGATCGAGACTTTCATACGGATGTCGTGCGTGGCGTCAAACACGTTTAGAAATATCTAAACCGTCGACTGTACACAACCATTCTTTCAAATAAATTTTTTTTTAAAATTGTTTCGAGCGAATGAAGCATGAATGAAGCATTTATATGTAGATCTTAACGAGAACAATCCGTTTTCGAGTATCGTGTACTGGCGTTACAGATTCACAAGCAGAATTCTGCCAAATAACAGAAACCACATCACTTGAGGATTACCAACAGAAGCAACAACTAAAATGCATATCGGATGTCTGGCAATTTCTCTCGAATAAGACCTCCAATCAGTTCTTAAGTGAGGCAAGTGATCGCTTATAAATTTGAACGCCTCCAAAAAAAACTGCTATCATTTAATCGTCACAGAGAAACTTTGCTGCCTATTATCAGCATGGCTGATACTAAATTCCAGAAGAGCATTGAATCAGTTGCTACGTCTACTACTAGAAAAGTTTGTTCCTTGTGTCGTGCCATAAATTATTTTCTCGTCAGAATCCATTTTGCACATTTATAAATCTACCATTCGTCCGTGCATTGGATACTGATGTCTAGTCTGGTGCTCCTGCTGTATATCTCGAGATTCTTGGCAAAATTCAAAAAAGGATCTGTAATGCAATCAATCTTGTTCTGGCATCCCGACTTCAGTCACTTTCTTAACAACGTAACGTGACTTCCATCTGTCTTTTCTATAAATATTTTCATGTCAACTGTTCTGATCAGCTTTTTTCCTTACTGCCTCGACTAAGTGAATTAAACAGGCTAAAACTGGTTTTACTGTTGAACTATCAGGTCATCCCATAAGTTCTGTCCGAATTTTAACTTTTTGTTAAAATGAACGAAATTTAAAGAGTATTTTATAATGTCTAATGGATCTGAACATTATTTTATGTTTAGATGCATTTAAACAGATCAAATTTTATTTCAGAGAACAATAAAATTAAATTTTGTTTGATTAAAACCCTGCTAACATGGAAGTACCCAAGAATCATTTGAGACACATAATGCTTTATCAGTTCAAGAAAGGAAACTCAGCAGCCGAAGCGGCTAGAAACATTCACTCAGTTTATGGCGAGGAATGTGTGAATGAAAGAACTTGCAGAAGATGGTTTGCAAAATTCAGAGGTGGAGATTTCACCCTTGAAGATGAAGATCGAACCGGACGTCCAGTTGAGTTTGATGAAAAGCTTCTTGAAGCAGCCCTTGAAGAAAATCCTGCTTTATCAGTTGAGGAATTGGCAGTGGTTCTCAGTTCTAACGATACAACTGTTCATCGTCATCTTCAACATCTCGGAATAAACTTGGAAAATGGGTGCCTCGTGAATTGTCTGAAAACAACCTCAAATTCCGAGTTGACATCTGCTCTTCTCTCCATTCTTGCCAACTTGTTTCACCTTTTTTGGATAGACTTGTGACTGGCGACGAAAAATTGATCTTTTATCGAAATGTTAAGCGTCGTAGACAGTGGCTTGGTAAAGGGGAAGGACCCCAGCCACAGCCGAGAAGGGTGAGATCGCCAAGGAATAATCCACTTTGAATTCTTACCACCTAATGCAACAATTAATGCTCAAATATACTGTCAGCAATTAGAGCGTTTGAACTAAGCTTTGAGGTAAATAAAGACCTGCTCTAGTGAATTGAAAAGGGGTGATGTTTCATCAGGACAATGCGCGACCCCACACAGCAAGAATCACATCACAAAAGATCGAAGAACTTGGCTGAGAGAAAATTCCTCATCCACCTTATTCTCCCGATCTTGCTCCTTCAGACTACCATTTGTTTCGTAGCTTACAGAATAATTTGGAAGAAACAGCTTTTGTAACACAGGAAGAGGTTAAAACTGACATTTTTGAGTTCTCCGAATCAAAGCCAAAAGAATCTTACAGTAATGGAATTAGTAAGCTTGTTAATAGATGGAAGGAAGTCATAGATAATCAGGGAAAATACATTGATTGAATCTGTAATTAAATGTAACATTTGGTCACTAGTTTTCTTTATTCAAAATTCGGACAGAACTTATGGGATGACCTGATAGCTAGATGCAACCGTCTCTCCTATTCTTAATGTTTTTTCTCGCTCCTCTCACCCGTGGAACTCCCTTCCAATTTCTTGCTTCCCTACCAATTACAATCTTCAAAAGTTTAAATTCTACATCATTCACAATCTTCTGTCACTCTGAATCCTATTCCTTTATGCATCACTTCTCTCTAATGTTTTCTCATTCTCTTTCAGTCCTTGTAACTTTCTATGTCCTAGTGGCATTAACCCATTGCTTGGGGTGGAATGATTAAAAAGAAAACAATAACTATGACACAAATTATCATTTCTTCAGACCCTTCTCCTTATTGCCAGCACCTGACACGATCTAATGGTCAATAAAAGAGGACACTCCAGCGTCGCCTCACCGAGACGGCAAAACACAGGAAGCAACAGTCGACTGATGGGAGAATTCCGAAAGTCTTTCTCTACGGGGAAATGGCCACCCACAAAGGAGCGCGAGGGCGACCTCATGTTCGCTTCAAGGGCGTCTGCAAAAGGGCCATGAGGGCGATGGACATGGACATCGAGAGGAGACGCGATTTATACCGAGGGCTGGAGCGAAAGGCTAAGAACGAAGGTTTGCCGCCGGGGCGAATCATGATCGAAAGAAACAAAACAACACATTGACATTGGGGAAGAAAGTTCTTCATGTACTGGTTGCAATCTAGACTGTCCCTCCTATGTGAGTCTTTACTGCCATGAGATGCTGCGCCCCCATCAGCAGATGAGGGATAACTTTTAGGACGAAGATCTATGGTCTCTCGAGACTGAAGGGTGCCACATTTATTATTATTGCCAGCACCTGTCATGGTATAATGGTTCTTAAGCTTTACTAAGTTAAAGAGGGATTTTCACTAAACTAAGCTTAACCAGTGATTCTCAAATAGGAAGGATTTCTTTCTCAGGTGAGTGATTTCAAATCTAAAGGAAGGAATTCGAACCCAGCAAAGACCATTAGTCATGGATAAGTATAAAGGTAAGAAAATATTACTCCGAGGGCTGGAACGAGGAAAGAAGAAATACTGACTTAATGCTTGGGCGATGCTTGCTCGAAAGAAAGAAAACAACACAGCCATAAAAGATGCTTCGCCTCCATCTGCAGTTGTGGAATAACCTTTGGGTCACAGATCCACGGTCTCTCGAAACTGACAGATTCCTCATTCATCATTATTGCCAACACCTGATATGGTATAATGGTCAGTATATGTATAAAGGTGAGAAAATAACGAGATTAAAATTCAGACTGGATGAGGAATTAAGAAAACTTGGGATCATAAGGAAATAAATTTGACCAGATCTCACTGTTGAACTAGCTAGATGCGACCGTCTTTTCTATTCTAATAGAGTCTTTTCTCGCACTTCTTACCTACGGATTTCCCTTCCGATTTCTTTCTTCCTTGCCAACTACGACCGTCAAAAATTTAAATGCGACGTCAATCGCTATCTTCCGTCATCCTGAATCCCATATCTTTATTGACTTTTCTCCTCACCTCTCCTCCCTAAAGTCTTCCCATTCTTTTTCACTCCCCGTAAACTCCTGCGTCCTACTGGCACTATCGTCTTGCTTGGAATGAAATGATTAAAAATTAAAAAAAAAACTCGAAGAGAAAATAATGACTTAATCAAGATGCTGACGTTGAACACTACTTCAAGCAAAAAATTAGAAAGGAAACTCCTGTCAAGACTGGAAGGATCAATAACAGTTAGTGGCTTGGGAAAAATATTTTTAATAAAAACATTTGATGAACTTTTTAATTTTATAAACATAGAGTAGCACTGGCTGCTCGGTCAATGAATGCTAAATGTTTCCTTATCTGGAAACGGTTAATGTTACCTGTGTTGCTGGTGGTTTATAAAATTATCATTTTATAAAATCTTTCAAATAAATCAATTTTAAAATTATTCTGAAGGGTCCTGTAACAACTGGCAGAACTGTGACTTTTATGATCCACAATTTCCTAAATTTTTTAGTAAGGTCGAAATACTTAGCTATGTTTCTCTCTTACTTTCTTATATACTACGTAGGTATATATCTTGTTGTCTACGAGTGCTTGATCTGGATTTCTGACCTGAATTGGGTGATCCATTTGAATTTCAAGGTTGCAGATAACTTTTTATGCCTCATTTTCGTCGTCAGATTCTACTCTGTGTATATACCAGATGTCTGTACGGTCAAAATGTAGTCACTTGCATAGTTCTCAGTGGATCGCCCAGTAATGACTGTTTATATATTCTTTGCGGCCCAAATTGCTTAGATAGTTCCCTGTCTTACCTCTATTTCCCCAAAAGTCTACATTTGCTGCATTCATGGGTTTTATTTATCTCGCCATTCTTGGATTAGATTTTATAGTGTTGTTTTGAACTGTTACTAAATTCTTCTCTTTGAATTTCTTCTACATAGCCATATTCATATCGATCTTTTTTCATTCTTTATTCATTATTATTATTATTAATAATTATTATTAGTATTATTATTAGTATTATTAATTTTTTTATTTTTTATTTTTAATTATTATTATTTCATTTATTTTTAATTATTATTATTATTATTATTATTATTATTTTATTATTTATTTTTATTATTTATTATTATTATATCATATCATTTATTATCATTATTATATTATATTTATTATTATATTATATTTATTATTATATTATATTTATTATTAATATTATTTATTAATATTATTTATTATTATTTAGTATTACTTAGTATTATTTATTATTATTATTTATTTTATTATTATTTATTTTAATAATTATTATTATTATTTCATTTATTTTTAATTTTTTATCTTTCCAAATTAAACTAACATGTTGTAAAATGGATATTGTTCATCCCACCGTCGATCTAGTCTTATTGCAGTGGTCGGGCTTTTTGCGTACGCAGAAGGTTAGTTAGTGCGATCTGCACACGGAATTGTCTCTGGCAGTATGAGAAATGCAAGAGGCAGTAAGAATGAGAGATCTGATGGCATTGTCCTTTCTTGCCTACCAGCATTGCTTAGCTGCAGTCACTCTCTTGGCATTACATGTCTCTGAGCCCCTATAGACTGCTGGACGCCGTTTTCCTCTCTAATTACTCTCCACTCTTTAGGGCTGTTATTGGCCTTTCAGTGCGTCTTTGTATCGCTTTTCCTAGGATCCTCAAGATCACTTAGTATATAATAATATTCTGAGCACGTATTATATTTCTCTATAATATTCTTCTATCCATTCTTATATATTATTGACTCATTGTATCTTCCCTATCTTGTCTGTATAACTGTGAAACGGATACAAAATTAATTACTATGGATAAATTTTATTTATTATTTAATTTACTTTATCTTTAAGTGTTGGTAAATCACAATGGTCCAGCTCTTGCTTTGTAAATGTAAAGTTTTATAGTTCCGAATTAGATTGAACACAGAAGCCAAATAAATTGAACAAAACAAAAAAAAAAGGTTGTGTGTAGACATTTTCTAAGGTTGTAGAAAACGGAATATTTGATCTCATTCTTTTTCTCCTTGCTTTTACGCTTAGATTGAATTTTCCAATATTTTATCTACAAAGTAATAAACAATGAAAGATAATATCATGAACACTATTTCAGATTTACCTCAAATATTATTCTTTCTTTATTCATTTCTGCATATGCATATTACACATGATGTTTTTCTTTGTATCTTCAGCTGTCTGGTTCTTTAAAATGGTAGAAAGAACACTAAATTACATAGAAAAGTATTTTAAATTTATCTATAATATTCCTTTCTTCTTTCATTACTGAATATATACATTGTAAAGGGTGTTCGTTAAGACGGATCAAAGTCTATTGGATGATGTTATTTAAGTCATGGCAATTACGAGTGAAATATAATATCGCCCAAATGTCCGCCA
Organism: Acanthosepion pharaonis; assembly: GCA_903632075.3. Lineage (NCBI taxonomy): Eukaryota > Metazoa > Mollusca > Cephalopoda > Sepiida > Sepiidae > Acanthosepion > Acanthosepion pharaonis. Next base: position 1,071,371 of record CAHIKZ030001111.1, read on the forward strand.
AGGCTTCGACGGCACACCTCCACTCAATGGTCAAAATTTTTGATGACGTATCTGCATAGTTGCTCCTCGATCTCACTAATATGCCTTATTATCTCATCGTTCAGCTGTTTAATTGTTGTTGGTTTGTTGGCATAGACCTTACTTTTGAGATGACCCCAAAGGAAGAAATCTAAAGACGTCAAGTGGCACGATCGTGATGGCAACTGACTTTGCTGTTTCGAGAGATAAAGCTGATTTGCTTATTCTTCATTGTTGATTGCATATACCCCTCAAGTTAATCATGACTAATTTTCATATTTACACTGTTTAATTATCATTACGTTGATGTATTAGGTTGGTGCAAAAATGACGTAATAATGTCGTTTTTGGACGTATTTTTTAACGTCAAAAAACGACATCATTACGTCATTATTTTTGCACCAACCTAACACATATTCTTGATCAGCAATCTTCCACCGGGGACTATATGAATTCTCAGGGTGCATGTAATATTACTGGGGTCCACATAAAAAATTATCAAATTGGAGGTCAACGGTAATATTTTATTGGTCCATAGAGCAATTTCACTTCGGCACGGTTGTTGCAACTGAGAATTGGAATTTCTACAGTAATCTAGAGCCATATTAAAATACTAAAAATAGAAAAACAACTCTAAAACTAGCAAAAAACTAAATCATGCGATTTAGATTAGCGTCCTTTTACTCTACCGGATGTTTGATTGTAAAAGTTGAATAAAAATTGAGAAGGATATATAAAGGAAGGGTTTTATATAAAAAGAAAAATTATATAAAGATTATAATTTATTATATAAATTAATTTAATATATTAATAATAAATAGTTATATTAATTTTGAATATTAAAAAATAAAATTAAACGTTAATATATTAATATAAATTAATTAATATAGTGAAAAGGGGCGACCTTCGACTACCATTGACATCGATGGAGCCGAATATTAAAAAAATTCTCGCGGAGTAGCATCAACCACAGGATCTCATTAAGTAAATATGCACTTTTTTTAATTTATTAATTACTCACATATTTTAAAATGGTTTATTATGAGTTATTTTACTAGTATATTGAACTTACTAGTATACATAAATGTTTCATAGAATTTAATTGTTAAATACAAGTTTATTTTCAGTATCTGTCTATATTTCTGATATGAGGTATGATGTGCACTATTTATATTATTCGGACTATTGTCCGAATAAATGTCGTCTTTGTCGTCATATATAAAGTACGCTCCGTTCTTTATTATTATTATCTGGAGTAATTCTAGATGTCAGTTATCAGTTATCTCCTGTTAATTCCCCTCTCCAAATTCTCCACTGCTTTAACCAGGTATTGAACTCATACTCTTTGGGTCCGTTCACTGGATCTAACCAACGCCTTTATCCACTATGCCATTTGTCATCTGTGTATGAATTTCTGGGTATTATAAACCTAATGTCTTCAGCAACCATATTTTAACAGTGGTCATATTGCAATTTTTGCTGTTATAAATTTATGCTTTTTACTAGAACTCATATTGCAATTTTTGCTGTTATTATCGCTTTTCTCTGGCACTCCTTATTGCTGGTTCCCATGAAGTTTATTTTCATTGAATCAGTTTTACGTCAAAATAAATCATATACATTTAGAAATTTCTATAATCCTATTCCTAAACTTATCTATTAGTAACAATTAAATAAGCTTTTTTTGATTGAATGGTTATGGGGTCCGCTGAAAAGAAGAATTAAGAGTAAAAGTGGTATATGGGTAAAAAAAATGTGTGAAAACCAGACAGTTAATTGTGAATAAGCTGATTGACGTATATGCCCACGAGTCAATTTTGACTGATTTTCATATTCATACTAGTGAAATATGATTAAACTAATTTGCATATATCTTTTCCCAGTTGAAGAAGAACTCTTTAGTGTTTGGCGTTTGATTACTTATATCAAACATTCGCCTTCGGCATAAATATAGTAAAATTGCAAGGAAGAAGAGTCTCAATAGTAAAAATATTATTTAACGGAAAATAGAATAAGTTATCGAACTACTCGAAAGTAATATATCGTTATTCCATCAGAACATTACCCGAGGGTACCACCAAAAACCGAAACACTCAAAATTCTCGGGCAGAGTATTTCATACAGATTCGATTGTACTTGAAAAAGTGAAGACAATGTGTAACTGTGTGTCACAACATTGTCAGTAATTGATTTTTAAATTGTGCCGACACACGACAAATATGTTTTATTTCTTATAAAATCTATTATGTTGATGTGTGCTGCAGTTACGCGGTGAGAGCGTTGGATTAGATTTTGCGAGATCCAGTTTACAAATTTTAAATGCTAAAAAGATTTTCTAAAAAATTTAAATTCTTAAATATTTTCTAAAATGAAATTCTTCAAATTACTGTGCAAAAGAGAATCTGCTTGAGAGAGATAAGATGTGAACTTATCTCGCAAGCCTTGTTTGGCAGTGTCCAAAAAATATTTACAATTCATAAGTGTCAACACAAACACAATGATGCAAGTGGTAATGGAATATGATCGTTTCTATTATAATAGCCAATATTTTTCATTTTAATTAAAGCGTGTGGTTTAATGGATAACGCTTCGGAATGAGAAATCGGAGAGCCGAGTTCGAATTCCAGTTGGGTTCATTACATTCACTTACGCGCTGATACCCATCCAGATATGGGTTGAATAGCAGAAAATGGGTCCTATAGTCTTGGATGGCAACCAGCCTATCGCTGAAAAAAAACGGCTATCTACAGCGAGAACATCTGCCTAATAAAAAAAAGTAAATACTTACTCAGCCTGCAGCAAAATGTGCAACTCATACGTCTGAGAAGTCTGAGCCAGTGTGCGTTTTCATAGGCTGATGTATCCCCATGGGTGGCCCAGGCATAGTGGGAGATGGGTGATTTTGTAAAGTTACCATCTCCAGACTGGTTGCCACCCAAGGGTAAAGAACTACTATTTAGCCATGGGGAGGTGAAGAGTTGGTTTTATACCTTTCCCAAGTGAGTGAATATAAGTGAATGTAATGAAATCGACTGGAATTCGAACTCGGCTCTCCGATTCCTCAATTCAAGCTGCAATTCATTACTCTTTCATGCCTCCATCGTCTTGATAGTCAGTGACGAATCGAAAGAGACATGACCGCCCAACCTTGTATCACGTATGCCACTTAACTAAGTTACAATTAAAATCTATATAACAAAAAAAAATTTATTCACTGTCCGTCACACACTGCCAGCTTGTCACTTGTCACGTGTGATTATGTAATATACATGTGTATGTCCGTGTTGCGCGTGAGAAACTTACATTTAATATATAGACAAGCACACGCAAACACATACACGAAACATTTGACTGAGTTTGGAAGACTAAAATAATACATTCTTCTTCCGGACAACATCTACTCTTGGCTGAACATTATAATAAAGTTGGAGACTAGATAATAAAAAGACTTATTTTTTAACCCTCCCCATCTCCCCCCAAAAAATCAAATAATTATAAATATTATCGAAATTTTCTGAAATTATTCAGTAATGATTTTTTAACTTTTTTTTTTTAATTCTATAGACATATTTTTAGGTCTGTATGTATAGCTGGCCACTTGTATTCGACGATATTCGACTACTAGGGCGGCTGGTTAATCCCTATTGCAGACGCTTGCTCTGGCGCATTTGTGTTTATTCAACACCCACAGAGCCCACCTGTGGTTTATAATGCAACTATGCTGAGCAGACCTTAGTTACAGTTTCTGTAAAAGAGCGTGTTATCTAGCGTGATCAACAGTTTGAAAAAGGCCATCATCCACAAGCCCTCGACCACGATGACTTGTGACTTCGTGCTCATCTATCGACGGTACCTAAGGGTTCCGTCTAACCATTCGACTCACAAGGCTTGAATCAACACGTGGTATAGATTTCAGTCACTTTCCAAAGGTGCCGCACGCTGGGATCGAACCCTACAGTCCGATAACATCAGAAAGTCTCCTTCCTGACAAATCGACCTGATGAGATTCGAACTTGGGTTTCATGGTCAGAATGGGAACGTTCTAACCACTCGGCTACGTCTGTAATTGAATTAAAATGTACATGCGCACACACAAACGTGCATACACACACAAACGTGCATACACACACAATTTGAAGAAAACTGAACACTTTCTGTTTAGCAACGAAATCTAATAACAGAAAAAGTATATGTCGAACGTTTGAAGTCATTTTTATGGCTTCTTCTATATTTTTGAAGTCGTTTTTATAACTCCATCGGTATTGTGAAGTCATTTTTATTATTACTTCGCTATTTTGAAATCGTTTTTAGGATTCCTTCGCTATTTTGAAGTCATTTTTATGACTTCTGTATTTTGAAGTCATTTTAGGTCTTATGCATTTTGAAGTTATTTTTATGATTCCTTAGGCATTTTAAAGTCATTTTATGACTTCTGTATTTTGAAGTCATTTTATGACTCCTAAATTCTGAAGTCATTTTTATTACTTCTGTATTTTGATGTCATTTTTAGGTGTTCTGTACTTTGAAATCATTTTTAAGATTCCTTCTCTATTTTGAAGTTATTTGTATGACTTTTGTATTTAAACTGAATATATTTTCAAGTAAATAAAACAAAGAAATTTGATTTTAAATTCGATCATCCTGACATCAGTGAATCGACAGGATTGGAATTAGTATTTCTAAAAGACAGATTATTTTTTAGATTTTCGTGTCTTAATAAATAAATTCAGATCATTTGCTTTGGTCGAAACCAGTCTACCCGCGTAGATTAAATAAAGTTTTCAGTTCAGAATTTCATTTAGGTTACCCAAATCGCTAAACACCTGATGAAGGCCGGAGGACACAGCAGCCGAAACGTTTATTTCATCGTTTTATTATTTATCATATCGTTTAGTCCGACCTACTCTACGACAGTCAAAATAAACAGCATGAAGTGGGAATATAGAAGTAGCTTCCGGTAGGAACTTGCATCTCATATCTTGAATCTCGTTTGACACTGTCAATATTTAAACTAACTCGATTAGGAAAGTCTATTGTTCAAGCACTGTACTTATTCAAAGTCTATCCGGAAACCTCCTGCTATTTAATATCAATGTAAAAAACTAGTACAATGTTGACAGTCTCCCTCAAAGTACTCTCTTTCAAGCCTTAAACACTTCAAGATTCATTAGAGATCAGCGTCAGCTGCTGTGTCCCGTTCTCCTTAATCCCATCCACAGTCAGCAATCATTTTTTCAGCAGTATTTTAGCTTTAAGAAAAATCATGGTGCGAAATCGGAACTGTAGGGTGGGGACTGGAAGACATCGATAATGTGATGTCCTGCCGTGCCATCTTTGAAAAGATACTGGTTTCAAAGATTTCTTTCTCTTAAATAGGTTACCATTCAAAGCTAGAGAGTTCAGTCTACTCTGCTATTTGACCCATAGCTGAGAAGAGACAAATTCATGTTTTCCAAAAGCATTACTGATTTTCTAAGCGTAGCTTAGACGTGGCACAAGGCCGAAAGCATCGAACTCACTCTCCAGTTGTAACTCGAGTCGCCCCTTTTCCAACGGCATTAATACGAAAATGGTAACCACAGACAGGCCCTGAATTCGAACTCGGCACACTTCGATTCGTTACACTGTCTGCAAATTATTTATTCGATAATCGCCAGTAAGCATCAGAATCTGATTATTTATCAGCGATCCTTGCGTAGAATGTCGATCTGGAGATTATGACAAAAAAAATGCAAGAGAAATTAAAATGAAAGAAGTACTAGTAAAAATTTACAATATTCGAGTGGGTTAAATTCCGATTTATGGCTTCTTTGTTAGCACAAGACATGCAGGTTTTAACTTTTGCAATATTACACGACTAGTTTATGTAAAAATGTTACGCACTGTAAATTTATTTAACACTAAATCACGAATCCTTTCAGCAAAATAGAGAAGTTTTTTCTAGCTTTCGTATTATTCGTTTTGAAAATTGAACAACACGCTTTCTGTCACGTTTCTTTTTTTAACTTATATGCCTTGTAAAAGACACAAATCAATTCTTTTAAACTTTTTTATTTGTCTCGAGCTTTTTTTTAACTTCATAGTCAACTCTCAAACAACTAATTTTTCATAACGTTTTTTCTTTGCTAAATTGGCACTTAATCACAAAAAGGAAACAATTTCTAGACACTAGATTCCAAACACAATATATTGGGGGGAAAAAAAATATTCTTCGTCTTTTGTATAATCTCCTTTAAAGTTTTATAGCTCGGTAGCAATTTGTTCATGTGGGCGTGTCGTTTGAAACATTAGTTTAGGAGACCTGCGCCTGAATCTCGTCATATTAGATTTGTCAAGGAGGTGACTTCTTGCTAATATCAGCCTCGGCTCCGTTTGGGAAGTGTCGGAAAATCGCACCACCCGCTTGACCCAAGTTTTGCGAGTAGAACTGGGTAAACGGAACTGTTCGGAAGGTTATGCTAAAGGACATCCTTGGCTAGCAAGCTGCTGGGTAATAGTGACGCGAACAACCATCCCACAGAAGCCCGTGCCGCGCGTGAAAATGGGCCGGCCCGTAAAAATGCGCAATGACTGAAATTCTTAACCCTGATCGCACGGCATATGCACGTTCACACAGCGTACCGGTATACAAAAGGGTTCAAAGAGTTAAGCCACGTGAGTCCCGCAATCTGGAGTAGACAGGCTCATCATTTTAGATCTGAGGTCGGCAGTTTGATGGTTGGGATTTTGCCAGCAATGGGTGTTGGATGCCACTGCCATTTCTGTTAGTATGCTAAACATGGTAAAGTTTATTCCGTAAGTTTCTGCTACTGTCGGTATATTCACATATGCGCATGTTACACGTGACTCATCGTACCTTCTCGGGCTAACGTCTTCAGTTGACATGAAGTGGAAAGACTATATTGAATCCATTGCTTCTTCAGCTGCTAAGAAAGTCGGTTCACTGTGTCGCGCGAGACAATTTTTCTCTCTATAATCTATCTTATATAACTATAAGTCTACTATTCTTCTATGCTTAGAATATGGCTGCTACTTATGGTCCGGTGCCTCTGCTATTTATCTTGAGTTCCTTGATAAATTCAAAAGAAGAATCAGCAATATTATTGGTCCTGATCTGGAGGCTCGGCTCCAGTCACTTTACCACCGCTTCTCAATGTCTTTTGTATAAATACTTTCATGGTAATTGTTCGGGTTAGCTCTTCGCTATGGTAAGTAGACATTTTGAATTTAAGCTCAGTACTAGACTGACGTAAAGAATTTACAGTTGAGCTCGCTAAATGTAGCCGTAAGTTCTATGCTAACAGTTTCCTTTCTATGTTTTCCAGCCAAGTCTATTATGCAAAAATGTAAATTCAATGTTAATCACTATCTACTGTCCTTCTAATTACTCATTCTTTTTCCTGCTCATTACTAAAGTTTCTTTTCCTAATTCTTCCACCCCTTGTAACCACTTGTGTCTTAGTGGCTTTACTGCCTTGCATGGGGTGATACCGATTTAAAAAATGTGTTTGTGCATATATGAGAGAGAGAGAGGGAGAGAGAGAGAGCAAGGGATTTACTAATCTTCATTTAGTGTGAGTTACAGGTGCAGGGTACCGTTTCAGACTCGAACTCACAGTACAAGAGTTGGAGTAACTTTCTTTCCTCTTCCTTAATTATGTATACACCGCGCTTGGCTGTTTATGTGAACTTTAACAGCTAGTCAGTGAAACCTATGTATAGAAGAGCAGTTTGCAGTAGACGCCGTGGAGAGATGCTCCCTGACTCGTGAAACACAAACCTACACACAGCTTGCAACATGACGTACTAGATTCGTGATTAAGGAGAAACTGTTTGCAATATATGCTAGCTTTCTTTTTCAGGATCGGGGAGAAATCGAGTAAAACGTTTATACGTTTATTCCGTAGCATGTTCTTTTTTTTGTATAGAATAAAAACGTCATTTAATTTTTTTTTTTTTTTTTAATGTTTGAATAAATATCTGTACCTGCGGCAGCTACTATCAAGGCCGCCGGCATATATTCAGAAATACTAAAATCCATTTACGAAACGGACTAATGGAGCGATAGTAGGTAGCAAGATTATGTTTCGCTTATTTTCTAATGTGGAGGTGCATGTCTGCTGCGTTAAAAACTAATATACGAAATAATCATTTCCACTTAAACTCAAACACTGATAATTGATACTTTTAACTCAAAGCACGCGGCAGATATTGAATATTTTCCGGCTTAACACATTTCCCAAACCAGTATTCCGATGATTTCAGGAGTATTTTGGAGAAGTAAGTCTAGTGGAAAACATTTCATCTCTACTTCATATATATATATATATATATATATATATATATATATATATATATACACAAACACACACACACACATATATATATATATATATATATAAAATGACAATAGGAAAACTAGTAATTGCTGACGCGTTTCGTCCAATGTGAAGTTTATCAAAGCAAAATACGAAATGAATTTAATTGAGCAAGGTAACTAATAAAAACAAAAAAACAGAATGTTCCTAACAACTGGAATGTAGAGAAACGCTATTTTCATATTTTTAACTGAAATAGTGTTTCTCTACATTCCAGTTGCTAGGAACATTCTGTTTTTTGTTTTTATTAGTTACCTTGTTCAATTAAATTCATTTCGTATTTTGCTTTGATAAAATCCACATTGGACGAAAGGCCTCAGCAATTACTAGTTTTCCTATTGTCAAATTTATTCATAAATATTGTCTTCTCTACTGGTTAAATCGGAGAAATTTATATATATATATATATATATATATATATATATATATATATATATATATATATATGACTGTTGTCAAATCAGTCGGGTTTCATTTGCGGCTTGAAGCAATCAGACGTCTAGCCACACTGAGAAGCTGTGATACAGCGAAACAGTCTGTCAGTAGATGTCTATATATCTGCTCCCGGAAATCTGGTTGAGCTCTCTATGTAAAGAGGGTTTTAAAAAAAAAACAGCGGTTCCTACTGCTATTAAGCATTACTCTTCAAGTAAATTGAATTGAGTTCTCCGAGCCACTGGCGTATTTCGTATAGAGGAAAACGTTAAAATTCCCTTCCTTTCTGCCGTGCGACGATGGCCTAGAGGTAAGATATCTGCCTGATGTCAGATCAGTCGGGTTTCCGGCTTGAAGCAATCGGACGTCTAGCCACACTAAGGAGCTGTGATACATCGAAACTGCCTTTCTGTGGATGACTATATATATATATATATATATGTGTGTGTGTGTGTGTGTGTGTGTGTGTGTGTGTGTTTGAATAAAAAACAGACCGCGTTAAGATTCCATGTAATAAGCTATTTCACCCATACAGATTAATTAAGTTTGCATAAACTATATATATATATATATATATATATATATATATAAGATGTTATAAACGATCAGAGTCCTTATCTTCACAAATGAACTAAATATAAATAACAGAATCCCTTTTTTAGATGTACTAATTAATTCAAATAATGAAATTTTCAAAAGCTCGTTTTAAAATAAATGTCTAATTAACTAGAACAATGAATGTCCACACAGATACAAAAAGAAGTTAATAAATACACCATATTTGATATCCTCTATACGCAAAATATTTTATAACGAACTCAAAAACATAAAACAGATATTAATTAAAATTAATTTGCCTAAGCACATAATTGATAAACAAATTAAACCAACCTTGGAAAAAATAAAAACAAATTGTAATACAAACAATAATAATTCGGATAAAACGCTATTAAACTATGAAACCAACTACAAAGTAACCACAAACTATGACAAAATTGCATTCAGGACATAATTAAATTTATACTGACACTTTATTTACCAATTAGATTCAATATAAAGATATTTAACAAACTCGGTTTAGGCTTGATTGATTCGTTTTCTACGGTTTATCAACCCTTTACAGGTTATTTAAAGCCAGAAAATATTTTAGATTGTAAGAATTTGTATTTTATTTTTGTACTTGGTTGATTTTGTTATCATCAATTTTTAATTCTACTAGCCAAAAATGACAGCAATTGATGAAAAGTTTTAATACTGAGATTTAATTAAATTTTAACGGTCTTTTTTAGATGTTACGTATAAATGTCCTTTTTGTTTCCATTTTCTCCTTTTTGTTTCCATTTTCTCCTTTTTGTTTCCATTTTCTTCTTTTTGTTTCCATTTCCTTTCAAACTTCATCTTTGCTCATGTGTTCAGTCCATGGTATTCTCATTTTCCATCTAACCACTGTTGAAATAATCGTTGAATTTTACGTTCCAGTATCGATCATTTGATCTGTTTCTTTATAATTTGATTTGTTTTTTAACGGTATATCAACATCTTATGGGTCATTTAATGACAAAATTTAATTTTCTTGCGATCTTTGAAGTAATACAAATGTGATATATGTTATTCTGCTCTCACAATTGACTAAATGGTAGATGATACACGTCTTTTGTGCATATACAGATTTGTGTGCTCATGATTACTAGGGGTCGTGACATGGGTTTTATGCTGTAGTTTTGTTGAAGGTATATTTTGGAATTCAGTGATTTCTTTAAGAAATTGTAGGATATTATATGGATTAATATCATGAAAGAGTTCTTACATGGTGGTTAATTTTGTTTAGCGGCATATAAGCCTTTATGGGTTATTTAATGCTGAAGTGTAAATATTTTGAACACAATTTTATGGCTTCAGCTAAATATAGAATATATAATTTGGAATGCAATTGCATGCCTTCAACTACAAATAAAACGTATTGTTGCTAATTATGCTATAAAATGCATTGTTGCTAATTTTACTATAAAATGTATTGCTGGTAATTTTAATATAAATAGGTACTGTAGGTAATTTTTTATATAAAATATTTTGTTAGTATTTTTACAATAAAAATGTATTTTTATACTTTCATAGTGTTTTATTTTGTTTGGGAGTTCACTATTTGCCCATTGCTCGGACCCTAACAGGTGCTACTACCCCAAGTCAGTGGGGCACCTAGGGACAATAGCAATTAAAAGATGGTGCCATTCTCCTCAAATCCTCCAATCTCCTGATCGGAGGTCTTGCTGCCGGATTTAGTTTATCGTCATACACATGAATGGTTTCTTTTCAGCACTAGCCTCTAGACGATTGCTTTCTAACCGCAGGCCTGCATCTCAGTGCCATCTCGAGAGGAAGAATACGATTAATATACAGAGAGACCCGCTTTCACATTGTTAAAACCACAAATACACACTGTGGTGCAAACTCCTGTAACAATAGTTAATATTGTTGTCGAGAACGTCTATTAATGGAGTAAAAATAGTAACCAGTCTCGTCTTGTTCGTTCGTCCTGTGAACAGGCCTTTTGGCCCAGGCACTCAAACAACGGCAGACGAGAAAGTACGATTGTTCCTCTGACCTGTGGGCCATGCAGTAGAGCACTTAGGTTCAATCAGAGTCATGTGACTGGGGACGTTCTTCAGATCACTCTTACTCTAAATGCCCCTATCGAGTTACCAACTGATGGAGGCTGATTCAATAAGTGACGCTATAACATACACATACACATGCAAACAAGAAACATACATATATAAATGTATATATATATATATGTGTGTGTGTGTGTGCGTGTGTGTGTGTGTGTGTGTGTGTGTGTGTTCATACGTGCAGAAACATACATATGCATGTGCACACACACAGGCACACACATATATTTATATGCATTTATTTCGGATTTTATTATACAAGACAATGTTTTCACACAATTATTGCTATTAGCAATCCAATGTTTGTAGAATTGTCAGCATTTATTGTTATGGCTTTAAAACAGAAACTCTAAAAGTACATATTCACATAATGTCTATAGTAAAACAAATTTGGGGAAAGCAAGGACAAGAAAAATTACTCGCCGTTAAATGGTGAATCGAAAAATATGACAAAAAAGAAACAACAAAATTTAACCATTTATCACTCCTTGCTCTTCAGAGTTCAATCGAGGACAAAATATTTAAATATGTGCACAACGACTAAAAACGGTGAAAAAATATTATGATTAAAATAGTCGTTCTTAAAGTCACAATAAAATTCTGCAACCACCGCTGATAGATTATTTAAGGATATTCATTTTTATGTGCCCTGTCCCTTCAGGACGTAGTGCGATCACGGCTCTCTACTTCTCCCTTTCCCTTGTTTTTCTCAATAAGTTTCTTCTCTCTGCTACCTCCCGTAGACCATGTTCTGCCAGATTATGTCATGCGTTGCTTTCCCTTGTCTCTCTTTCCCTCTATTCGACCTTTGAGTATCGGATTCTCCAGGCCCTCCTTTCTTATTACGTATCCCCAAAATTTCAGCTTCCTCTTCCTTATGTTAAGTATAAGTTTCTTCTTGTTTGCATCCTCTCTAAAACCTCATAGCTGCTCACACGCTCGCTCTATGGCATCCTTAGCATCATTCTGTAGGATCAAACCTCCATTGCCTCGAGTCTCTTCATCTTTGAGGAAACCGTCCAACATTCGCTGCCATATAGGAGGACAGATGTCACATAGCAACTCAGTACTCTTTTCTTTGTTACCAATGATATGTTCCCGTCTCGCAATACTTTGCTCAGCTTTTGGAATACATCCTTGGCCATCACAACCCGTCTTCGTCACACTTACCATCCTCCGTCAAAGCACTTCCGCACATGCTTAATTTTAGTGTCTCCGACCTGCAAATCGCATTTCGGCCTCATCCTTTTACTGATGACCATGCATTTTGTTTTCTGGTAGTTTATGTTTACTCCCTTCTTCTCGCTCTCCTTTGCTACTTTTTGTAGGAGTTTCTTTTAAGCCCGGTGAAAAGGCACATCCTTACCCCTTCCTATTTTTGTATATCCGCTGAACTCATCCTCTATGCGCATGCGTGCCGTTTGCTGCCAGAATAGGTTTTTGATTATTCTAGTATCTTTCCCAAATATATCAATGTTGCTGAGCAGTTCCAACAGATCCTTGTGGCGTACTTTGTTGAACGCCTTTGCGTAGTCTATAAAACATAGGTACACGTCCTTCTGCATTTGTATCTGTCTTTCTGATAACATTCTGAGCATGAATATCGCGTTCCTTGTTCCAGTGTCTTTAACGAATGTGCACTGTTCTTGTCCTGTCTCTGGTCAGACTCTGCTACGCGCTCTGTTCACCAGAATACGGATGATGAGTTTTGTTATGTCGCTCATTGGGTTGACTGTTCGGTGGAGTTCACATTCGTTTGCGCCTGGTTTCTTAGGCAATGCTATGAACATAGATCTGCTGAGATCTCCGGTGTATGCCGACTGTTCTAGATTCCATTTAGTATTTCTGTGATCTTGTTTATGCCAAAGTCATCTGAGGCTGTCAGCATTTCTGTTGCAATTCCGTCTGACCCTGCCACCTTGTTTCTGTTCAATTTGGCCAGTGCAGCTTCTGCTTCGGTTTTTAGAATTTCAGGTCCGTTAGTAATTCTGTGTATTGCTGGTTGTTCCCTTTCGTCATGGAAGAGTTCTCCAATATACTGGCTCCAGCGTTGAATTTTTGTTTTCCTTCTCTAATATGAGCATTCCATCTTTTGATTTTAAGCAGCCTGTTGACGATCATGTCTTCAGTCCTATTAGTTGCCTGATTTGCTTATTCATATCTCCATTCTTGTAGTACTCAATCTCTCTATTTCTGCACATTTTTTGTTCAGCCACTCTTTTTTAGCCTGCCTGTATTTGGTCCTTATTTCATTGTGCAATTTTCTGAATTCAGTTCCGTATCTTGACAGAGTTTTCTGTCTCCTTTGCATCATTCCGAGAATCTCATCAGTCATCCATTCGCTTTTTTTTTTCTTCTTCGTTCATTCTTCTTTGGGATGATATCGTTTCTTTTCACATTGTCCATATATTCTTCGTTCAGTTACTGGTCGCTCAGGAGTTTGTTGTATTGCAATTTGTGTGCTGCGTTAGGCTTCTTCAGTTTCTGCAGTTTCACTCTTAGTTTACATATATAAAGACGATGATCGCTTCCGCCGTCGGCACTTGGGTAGGTTTTGCAGTGAACCATTGCATTGTATTTATATGAGAAATATATTGTATCAATTGTACTACAGTATATATATATATATATATATATATATATATATATATATATATATATATATATATATAAATGGACTCTCCTGTTGGTTTCGACGTATGAGGATCTGACAGCTTAGTTGATTCAGTTATGAAATTTTGTGCGATAATCTTAAGTGGCACTTAAGACCCGCTAGTGATTTAGAAAGGAGGCCACATATGGAGCAAGAGTGAGGATTGTGAGATGAGATCTCTGTTAGATTGGCTGACCTTTTAGGTCTTGCTCTCGCTTCTTGAAGATGATTCAGACAAGCAGATTGAAAACTGCTGAGTCCACTAAAATACGTTGATCTCTATTCTGCCCGCTCCAAGTCTAAGCGCTCAAATGATATATATATATATATATATATGATGAAGTTTCTCGTCACGGACGACAAATGAGGGCTCGTTAATATAAAGTGGTACTCAACTCTTATGGTCACGCATGTGTTTCCCGATGCCTGCAAATGTTTTGCAGACTTTTAGTAAGATGGAACATGAGGTTGAGCAATTTTACTCGAGTGGTTGAGGATCAATTGCCACATGTTTCCACGAATATTTTCATTTGATTAAGAGTGTAAGGTAAATGGAAAACTAAAGATTCATATGATAACAAGAATAATGAATAATTTTTTGATGTCAGAAACGCTACTATAAGTGATAAGTTAGAATAATTTTGGAGAAGCAACATTAGTAAAATTTATGGGGTTCCGAACTCAAGGACAGACGACACGTCCTTTAGAAGCTAAAAAGCTGGAGTTTTGAATTTGTAGGTCTGATGAATTGGATCGTAATTACGATACCAGTGTAATAAATTATAACCATGAAATATTAGTGTTTGAGTCTTTGATATTATATTCTTGCTCTGTCCTGGACATTGAGATCTACGTGGATTCTATGCCCTTGGATATATATATATATATATATATATATATATATATTGACCGCTAATATATCTGTCTATCTCTATCTATATATATATATATATATATATATATATATATATTAAAGACATTTTTATGTTTAACGTTCTTTTATAGATACAAGTATTTAAGTAAATGCTCTGTTTATAATAAACAGTATTAAATAACATTTACCGGCCTGAATGTCCGAGAAATTTTCATAGAAAATATTCGTCTTTTGACAGGATTCGAACCTGCATCCTATACGGAACCGTCATTTACGCTGACGTGGCACAAAGGATCGTTCGGTTGGCAATGTCGAATTTACTGCTTATAAACTTCAATCTTCCATGAATCTCGTACATTCATAACTGCTCATGGCGTATCAAATGTAAACAAATGACGTCATATATTAAGAAATGGACAAAGTCCGACAATTTATCTATTAAAGACATTTTTATGTTTAACGTTCTTTTTATAGATACAAGTATTTAAGTAAATTTACTTAAATACTTGTATCTATAAAAAGAACGTTAAACATAAAAATGTCTTTAAGAAATAAATTGTCGGACTTTGTCCATTTCTTAATATATATATATATATAATGTCACAATACATCTAAAACAATAAAAGAAACTTGAAGGACGATTTTATTCTATCACCTGCAAGTATTGCCAGAAAGAATATATTGGAGAAACCTCAAGAAGTTGAACAAAAACTCACAAAAGAGACAAAAAAAGTTTTTTTAAAAAGCGCATTAAACGTATTAGTTGCACAGTGTAACGAGACTGACGACGATTTTGACATAAAAAATGCTACTCGAATTAAAAGAGAAAATATTTCACTAAGGCGAAAATGTTTAGAAAATGCTTTAATCGCTTTTTCCCCTGCAGTAAATTTGCGTCCAGTTTCTTGCAAAGTTACACCATTCTTGGCACATCTTCTATCGTCACAATGTGGGATATTTGATGAAAAAGATGAAGGGAAAAAAGAAAAAAGAAAATGACCTAAATGACATTGGCTAGATTATATACCCAAAAGACAAAAAATATATTTACCTACGCTCTATATATAGATTCTTTTAACTTAATAGCACTGTTATATTACATCAAGCACTATTTTATTAACATAGCATTCAATGTGCAATATTTATATATATATATATATATATATATATATATATATATATATATATATATATATATATATATATATTGATAATATTAGTGGTAAATATACACATATATGCAAAATATATAAAATATATACATTTGTAGGTCTGATGAATTGGATCGTATTTACGATTGCAATGGAATAAATTATGACCATGGAATATTAGTGTTTAAGTTTTTTATTATATATATATATATATATATATATATATATATATATATATATATATTCATGAATTTCATAAAAAAAACTAAAGGTTAATGATTTAATTGGCGAGAAATCCATCTTCGCGAACAATTCGAATAATATACAAAAACCCCGAACCTGTTTATGAATGAAAAGATCCTTGTTTTATAAATTTCAGTTGCATAAGTTCTTATTATTTTTACAAGCTTTCGTCAGGTATGGAATAGATTTTGTTCTTGTTTTTACTCTCAGTAATAAGAGGACAACGAAAATAGATGTATTGTAATCTGAGAAATGCTATAAGAAATGTGTTATTGTTTTGGAGCGTGCAGTCGCAACGCTGAGTTTGAATTTAAATTTTAAGGTTGTGCGTTCTTGTACAAATATAGTGATAAGAGAATTCTTTTTTACTGGTAAATTTTTGGGGTTTTGTATATTATTTCAATTGTTCGCGAAGATAGATTTCTCGCCAATTAAATCATTAACCTTTGTATTTGTTTTTTGTAGGAATAATTCATGAATTTGTAAATTAATTGCACCTTTATTGAAATATATATATATATATATATAAGTCTAAGTCTGCGACGTAGTTATTATCCAATTTTTATCTAAAATTTCCACTGTATAATATTCACCACCGAATTAAATGCATTGACAAAGACGGAGATTATATAAATATTTATTTTTTGCATCGCACTATTACAGTTGGTGAAAAATGAGTTTCGATATTAACAGAAAATGATCAATAGAGATTATTATAAGATGAAAACTCAGTGCCACCACCATAACCAGAACTATACTCACAGAAGTTCTGTTTTGTATTTGGGTGGATATGAAAGCTTTCGTGCATTAGAAACTGATGGAACATGGAAGAACCATCTTTACAGACAGGAATTGCCTCTAGATTGTATAAAGGAAACATTATGTCGAAAGTGTCTTTCGTTGCTAAACAAAACAAGTATGTTATCTTCCAGCGTTACAATACAAGAGCACACTCTGTAAAACCAAACCCAAGCAAAAATAAACTCATTACTGTGGATGAAGAGCGTTCTTCTATGTCCCCGACACTAGCCAGATTTAGCATCTGCAGATTTTCGTTTGTTTCGATCAACAGAACATTTCAGAAATAAACAAGTTAAAAACACCTTTTCTAACTTCTTTTTTCGGGGAGGAAATAAATAGATTTCTTTAAACGGGAAATCGAAAATTTATCTTCCCCTTTGGGCTGCAGTCCTTTGAAAGGGAAGATGATTATATTTGTGATATAAATAATATTCAAATAAATTTAACTTACATTTTTTCTATATCGTTTCTGATAAAACGTAATTACTTGCCTGACACTTTATTATTTAACGCTTTCAAATTTCTATTCGTGTATTTGCATCTGTACATTTATATATTTACCTGGTCTGTACGCTATATTACTTATACCAGGTGAATATCTTACTTGCACTTACAATGTTTTAGTACAAATGTCTCTTTCGAGTCAGACCAGACAGCTATGATGTATATTGTAAACACGTAAATAGTAACGAGATAGGTAAGTAGATGGCAATAAATCAATATTTTATATATATTTGCATCGATTTGTATGCTTATGTACAATCATAGCTTTGTGTATCTTTCTAATATATAAAGATATTTAATGAGATTAGTTTGACACAGATCCCCAAGGATGAGGTGAGAACAGGACTGTGCGGCTCCATCCTTCCAAATAGAGAATGGATACCTTTGTATTCAAGATCTCGGTTTTTATCCGTGTTCGAACCGTTGTAATGTTCTCTTTGTTCAAAATAGCTGAGAATTAGGAAGGCCGTATTTAGAGTATCGAAATGAACAGAAGACTAGTTAGGGAAAACAAAGAAGAGATTTATTAATACTCATACATAGAATGAAAATATTTGAGTAAATCAGCTACTCCTCAAATCCTACTCTAATGTGGCTACGGTTGACGGACACGCATGTCTTAATTATTTTTTTTTTTTTTACGAATTGGTCAACCCAAACTCAAACAAAAACATTGTTTTCAATCGTTATGAGTCTACCGATTGAAAGAATTTTATTATAAACAATTGTCTTGTGAATGGAATTTTTAAAGCATTCTGAATGTAAAAATAAAGAAAAAAAGTGTGCAAGACAATAAGAAACATTACCTGCCAAAGAAAAGTGAAGTTTTGTTGAAATCAGTTGAAAAATGTAGGAAATCCGATCCCATATATAAACGAACACATACACACACACACACAAACAACCTGGGTTTTATAATAAGTATAACTCGATATGATTTGTCCCCCTTTCATTCTGGCGACAGAATCGTGTTTTATCGTGTTTTCAAATTGATTTAATGCAAAAGCAATCGTGTTTTTCCAATTTTTGGCGCTGTCAGAACCACCGCAAGGTAATTTTACACAGTCCTCTGAAGTTTTGTTGAAATCGGTTGAAAAATGTAGGAGATCCGATCCAATATATAAACGTACACACACACACACACACAATCTGCGTTTTATAATAAGTAAGATTTCCGAGTACTTTACAGTCGATTGTTCTCTACTAATGACTTTAGAGTTTCATCAAATCCGGTGAAAAACTCCGTTCTGGGTTTATCTTCCAACGACGTTTCTTCAGAAGGAAATTTTGCAAAACAATTCCCGGACAGTTTACACTCATTGGCTATAAAAACAACATATTTTTCTAGATAACTCTAAAGCGTTATTCTCTTATTCTGTTATTCTCCAATAATATTATGTGACACATATGAAGTTTCAATCCTTCCATTAGTAAGGTTAAGAAATTTATTCTTTAATCTAAGGTATGTTAGTGCACGCCCAAATTATTTTTAACCACCAGGTATGATTAGTAGTTGGAATGATATGTTCATTACAATTGGTACCGAAGAATGAAAATTACATAAAAGATATTCTTATAAAATTTCCGAAGGCTTTGATTCATTTTGTAATCTAGTAACATTCATACCAGTACACTATTTGTGTCTGAGTAATAGATAGTGACGCGTTCTCCGATAAATTTCTGCAGTGAAAGTGTCCACTGCAAGCAGAAAATACACACGGGCCTCTTTTGTCCAATTAAAGTGATTTGGGAGGTTTGGTGGGGTTTAAGATGCTCTTTTTTTTTAGAAAATTGCTTTGTGTACGTTAGGATTCGAAACTGAGGAGGGATTTACAAGTGTTCAAAATCCCTCTTCGGAGGAGTTTGTAACACATGTATTTATCATCTCTCAGTTGCGTCTCTGTCTTTGAGGAGAGTGCACTCAGGGAGCGACTGCGTCAAAGGACAGGATCTCAACTGAGAAAATTATACCGAGAGGTTCCCAGCCCTGGGGAACAGCTGCGCGAGGCCGCGTCTTCTCATTGCACCAGAGAGTGGGATCGGTGCTCGCACCGAGGCCAGCTCAAACGACGGTTGCGGGGGCTGCAGGCAATTTTTGTTCCTGGTCCGGGTGTACGCGCTCGGGTGCCCACCTTAAAAAAAAAGAACTTGTGCCACAACTCGTCTTAATTGGGAAACAGAGTAAATACCTAGGATTCGAAACTGAGCAGATATGAAATTTCGAGAGAAAAAGAAGCATTCAGCCTTGCTTGATCGGCAAAGTTCTTCGTGGTCGAGTCGGCCTAAAGCGTGTAAGATCTAACAACGGTTTCCTCTGTCCGGCGGTGGGGGAAGCAAGCTCGAATCTTCCCGGAGAGCTCATATTTTTCTTTAATAAGCTTTCTTGCGTATTCAAGCAGGTAAACGAAAATATATAAATATACTGTTTAATAAATAAACGGAGAGTCTATTCAAATATGAGTACCCACTAAATATAAACTTTAATGTGATAAAATTTATTGATAAAGAGAATTTATGTTGTACTTTGTAATATAAAAAGCGACAATCCCTAAAGACGGTATTATCTATATTTTTAAGAATAGATATTATAAAGTGAGTTCATACGATATATTGCTCATAAAAAAATTAATTCTGAGAATATTACTGATATCATTTGTTTAATACCAAGCTTATTTGTTCAGGTTAATGGCAATTTTGTTTTCTATCAGTGTCGTTCTGAATAAAAATCAAGAAAATGGACGATTTCCTCGATTAATTAGTGCGTAGTGAACGCAGAAGACAGAATGCATGGTCATCAATAAAAGGATGAGCCCGAAACGCGATTTGCAGGTCGAGGACGCTAAAATCAAGCATGTGAGGAAGTTTAAATATCTGGGAAGAGTTTTGGCGGAGGACAGTAGGTGCGACCCTGAGATCTGAAGACGGATTGGGATGGCCAAGGATGTATTCCAAAAGCTGGGCAGAGTACTGCGAGACAGGATTTCTTTGGTGACAAAGGAAAGAGTACTGATCTGCTACGTGACATCTGCTCTCCCATACAGCAGCGAATGTTGGACGATCTCCTCAAAGATGAAGAAGCGACTCGAAGCAGCGAAGATGTGACCCTGTAGAAGGGTGTTAAGGATATCATGGAGCGAGTGTGTGAGCAACGATGAGGTCTTGGAGAGGATGCAAACAAGGAGGAAGCTTATACTTAACATAGGGAAGAGGTAGATGAAATTTCTGGGACACGTAATGAGAAAGAAGGGCCTGGAGAATCTGATACTCATAGGTCGAATAGAGGGAAAAAGAGACAAGGAAAAGCAACGCATGACATAACCTGGCGTTCTGAAGCAAGTGAATGCCATAACGTGGTCTGGGGGAGTTGGCAGAGGCATGAAACTTATTGAGAGCTAGAAGGGGTAGGGGGAAGTGGAGAGCCATGATCGCCTACGTCCTGAAAGGACACGGCGCATAAATAAAAGAAAAAGTGAACGCAGTTGTCTCTGCTGGGATTTAAATTCCGTTTGCTGAATTCATTTTCCAGGGCGAATTTTTAATCCCCCGCCTGCACGAAGTTTATTAATTTGAAATGCGGCTGAGCAGAGACTCTTCCAAAATGTGCCTCCAGGAACTACGATGAAGGGCATAAAAGTTTTCGGTTAGAGCCCTCCTAGATTTAGAGCAAACGCAGATTTGACCCCAAACTGGGGTCAAATCTAGGTTTGTCTTGCGACCTCTCAGTCCAGAAGCGCCAGTTTGTTCGGCGTGTTACTTAATCCCCAACGATCACCCATCTGATTACTGACTATGTTTAACGCTGCTTAACTTCGATGCTCAGACAAGTACCGGTGATATTTTTTCATATGGAAGATCTTTTTTGTCGAGGAACTTTTCATCATTTACTAATATTTTTATATATTATTTGAATACATTTTCGGGGGTTTTAACTTTAATTACTGACCAGGCTCAACGTTGCTTAACTTTGGTGATTGGACGAGAGCCGGTCATAGGTTCATAAACCCTTGGTTCAACTCACTTCTAGAAATGTTTCCAAATGACCAAATCGAGGACCACTTCATTTAGTAATATTTTTATATATTATTTGAATAACCTTTAGCCTGTTTTGAGTTGTAAAAATTGGGCAAATTTTCAAATTTCACGAAATTTACCACGCTCAAAAAATAAATAAAGGGAAAAAATAATGCTTCTCATCTTAACCGATTAAAAAAAATCCTAATACTTGATCAGATTTGAGGAAGTGAATCTGTTAGAAAACTTTTCAGCACCCCCTCATGAAAAGCAGTGTCTCTCTGAATGTTTGCTTTGTTCGTGATGACTTTCCATGCAAGTGAAAACTACGAAACAACTTGTAATTCTCCAATTTTAAAAATAAAAAAATTGAAATTGACGGTGAGGTATATTTATTTATTATACTATCAGTGGCTCCGTAAAATAAATCCTACCGCAAGGAGATAAGTTTAATTATATTATTTTATATATTTTGGGTTGTATTTTTAAAACGTCTGCGTTCGCCAAACAGAAACGACTTGCGCTAATTGTCTCAAATCCACACCAGCAAGCATCATTCATATGACTGTATCTAAAATTAACATCAAACTGTGAAATTTGAACTAAAGGACGACATAAAACCTGACATTTGTGAATGTCAAACAGTGAAAGTTTAGTTTTAAATTTATCTGCAATTATTTAGACATGACATATCGTCACTGAATGTATCAAATGCTACGAACATTTTTATACCACGCTCAAGACTGATTACTCAGAGGAAACGCTCTTTGACACGATTTTAATATGGCGTTTTTCTTTATTCGCCTAAAATTTTGGAAAATCTGACTGAAATTTATCTCTGAGCCAGCTTTATCTTATACCTTAGAATATTTATTTGCCACTCTCTTTCATCCGCAAAAGAAGGCAACCAGTATTGTTTCTGACATCCTCGCGTGTTTGCTGTTAGTGTCTGAGGCGAGTGTCTAATTTTCGGTAATAAACAGGATTTCAAATGCAACTAGTAATAGTAGTGATAATAGTAGGTATTACTCCATCACTTCTTCCTCCTGTCCTGGGTAAGACGATAAACTACATCCAACAGCAAGGCCTCTGATCAGGAAGTTTTAAGGAGTATGGAACAATCTCTTAATTGCTTGTGTTCCCAGGTCCAGCCTGATTCGGGGTGGTAGCACCTGTTAGGGTCCCAGCTATGGGTAAATAGTTAACCCTCAAACTGGGGTCAAAACACTATGAAAGTTTTAAAATAGCTTTTAATACCAGATATAAATAAAAAAAAATTATCACCAGCAATAATTTTTGATGAAAATTATTACCAGCAATACATTATTACCAGTAATACATTTTTGAAAATAAATATTACCAGCTACACATTTTTTGAAAAAAAAAATATCAGCAATAAATATCTTGTCGGCATGAAATAACCCATTGAGTTTGACATGCCGTAAAACGAAACTAAACAAACAAACAAAAATCTTCTCATTCCTAGACAGACTGGGTTCTATAGCCTTGGTTGGTAACCAGTCTACCGCAGCCTATTGCGAGAAAATCTTCAAACGCTCTCCTCCAACATAGCTTGAGACAGCATAGAAGAGTAGGCTCATAAAATCAACATGAGATATGAGAATTACATGAACCGAACATTTAGCAGCGATAAAATTTTAGAGAAAAATGGAAACAAAAAAAACGCTTAAACTTAAGAGAATTAAGCGTCTTTAAAAAATATTACTATAATGGGAAGCAACTCATCTTAAGATAGTATATTTATGAGTGGTTACTTCCCTTAGTCATTTTAATATTCTATACAAATAAAATACTGACAGAATTAGTTCCAGATGATTAATTTGTTTATGTTGAATGTTTATGTAATATAACTGTTATACTAAGAAAGTTTTGTTAAAACATAAGAAAGTGAGAAACATTGAAACCAGAAGGGTTAATACCAAAAGCCCGCAGGAAGGATTGAGGATTTAATTCACACATAGACGACTTGAGCTGTATGTCGAGTAGTCTGAGCAATGGAAAAGTGACCCAGATTTAGGGGACAATATTGATTGACACATAGCTGCAAATGCAAGCTGTAAAGCGAAAATTTCATTTTTTTTTTTTATTTTATTTTTTTTTTTTTGTAAACAATGAATTTGGAGTTGATTCCCCTGGACGAAAGTTGAGTTGAAATACCAGGAGGGGGTGAATAAGTTATCAACGCTCACTGAGGAGATTTAGTGAGAGGTAATAATATGAGAGAGTGGAAGAAGGGAATTCCATAGAATTATCGAATTCTCTTACTTCGACAGTTTGGGCGAATGCCAATAAATATGAATGCGGGAAGCGAATTAAGCAGACGAGTCGCAGAAGAGAGACGAGAGGCAGAAGAGACGAAGACGAGACCAGAGACAGGAGAAAGGCCTACGTCATTATCTGCCGACGAAAGCGTCCGATTTCAGCCTTGTGCTAAACTTTACCAACAAAAGTAAACCAGATTTTGCAAACAGTAAACAACGATAATATCACTTCCGATTTAGACCCGGGTTGGGCTGATAATTAATTGCATGCGAACTCTAATATATTGTACGAACGACTGATATAAAAACAGTATTTACTTTTGTATAATTTATTCAAGTGTTATTTTTTTCCTGTGCCATCGCCCTGTTTGGACCAACCCAACACCAAAATACCTGCAACGATTTGATCCTGGCCTCCTTATGATCAAACTTAAATCACAACGTGGGATAAGGTTAGCTCCGGATTGAAGCGGTCAATTCAGCGACCAGCCACGGTGTTGGAAGTCTTGGACGACTGTAGAGCGATTACATAACAAACAAAGCAATTTTTTGTTATGTAATAAATGTAATATAACAAAATATTTTTAACAAACGTAGTGGGTACCTGAATTTTATAGATTATGCAAAAACGTTTGATAAAGTACGTCCCAAAGAACCACTGGAACTGCTAGATAACTTTGACATATTTGGGAAGAATGTTAGAATAGTCCATAACTTATAATAGCAGCAAACTCCCTATATATGGATAGAAAATGAGTTCAGTAAATATATGAAAATAAAAAGGCGTCTAAGACAAAGATGTGTCTTCTCACCGGACTTATTCAACAGTGAGGCTATTTTGAAAGAAATAGAATTCCTACCACGATTACCACGATTCATTATTGGCAGCCACAATCTTAACAACATAAGGTATGCAGATGACATGGTGTTGATAGCAGGCAGAAAGTAAATTACAAGAACTACAGATTGTAGTGAAGGAAATCTAGAAGAAAGGACTAAATATCAATTGCAAGAAGTTAGACTGCATGGTTGTTTGCAAATGGAACGGACCAACATGCAAATTACAAATCGGAGTTACCAAAATCAAACAAGTGCAACAATTAAAATATAGCCGAAAGCGCTCGAATGTACAATACATTTGGACACATTCTATATAATTTACGCCCAGAGAAGAAAAAAATTATAAAACACATGAAAAATTAAATAAAACTTAACAGCAGTACTTTGTCATTTATTTTAATAAAAGTTGTATAAAATAGGGATTACTGCCCAAATACACAATTACACACACACACACACACACACACACACACACACACACATATATATATATATATATATATATATATATATATATATATATATATAGAGAGAGAGAGAGAGAGAGAGAGATTTATTAAGCCGGTTAATGAAATTTGAGGGATAAAAAGACAACAAAATGATAACAATATTGGCAATATAATTGATATTTATTATATATTAAACTTTTAGCTAAACTGAAGCACGAAGAGAACGATTTTAAAGTCGGAATTTTCTGACACGCCTGTATTCTTTTTCAACGAGACGAGGAATAAACAAAGAAGTGAGACTCACTCTTCCGATGAATGGTGTTGTTGGTTAAAGTGCTCACTATGGAAACTATATTCTCTGAGTAAGCCCGAATCCCTGTTTAGTCACATGCTTAGTCATATATTAAAGGATTAAACGCAAAGGAGTCTCAAAAATGCATAAAATGAAAAGGCTAAAAAATTGGCACGAAAAGAGAGACTTGAAGATTCAAAATTTCAATTTAAAAATATAATGAACTGAAATAAGCCAACTGAAATGAAAGGTTCAAAAATATTTCAAGCCAATGAATAGACCCAACCCAATTTTAAAAATCAATCTCTGGTAACCGCTAAAAACGCTTAAATACGCTGATAGAAGTGAATGCCACTCAGCACGGGTAACTCGGGAATACAAAATAATTTCTATGATTTGATAGAAAATGTAGTAAATGAAATCATTCTGAGTGAATTATATCTATCTTAATTTCTGTCAAAGAAACTTCCAACATTAAATATTTACTTAAGGGCACTTTATCGTCTTTTATGCAAACACACCAAGTCTTTTATGGCTTCTTTTATTTCTAACAATAATTGTTAAATTCTTGTCCCATATTTTTGATATGTTTATTCAGGTTCATTGAATATTCTAATTCAATCCATATTGATAATTTCCCTTTGTAAAATATGTATAGAAAAAAAAAAGAATTAATTTCTCCTTTCAAAATTTGTCTTTTTCTCAAAATTTTCACTGAAATTGACACGCCTAAAAGCTTTAAGTTTTCAAGTTAAATATGGGAGACAAAAGTAGAAATGAATGTTTCTTTTAATCATGATTCCAGGTAATTACAAATTTATGTACCCGGACTCATATCAGCGGAATATGGGAAACTCGACGAAGTGTAATGGTTAGCAAGATTGTCTCGCTGGAAAAATTACGACTGGGTCGTAAGTTCGATACTCACTGGAAATCGCATACTTTCGGTCTTGTGCTACAGCTAAGCTATTCTTGGAAAATAACCATTTCTGCGGAATGAATGCTCTAAGAGATTAGATTAAAAAGAAAGAAATTCACGCTTCCAAATTAGGTGATTTTGAAAATTATTTTTCGTGAAGTGCGTTTAGCATCGACACGAACAAATTCATTTAATATTAGTCTTTTAGTAATTAGTCCATCTACTATTGCTTGATTGATTCGTTTTCTACGGTTTATCAACCCTTTGCAGGTTATTTAAAGCCAGAAAATATTTTTAGATTGAAAGAATTTTACATAATAATGGTTTACTAATACAAATCTTACGAATCAAGTGAGGGGAGAATAGGTCGATCTATAACTTTTCCCAGGGGTATTTGTGCGTAAGTAAAAATAACGAACCAAGCGGGAATTGGAACCCGGCTCCCTGATTAACGATTCCGACTCATTACACCATCCGCACATCCTTGCTTACGGCACCTGGTATTCTCAAGCGGTAACCCATCTAGATACTGACCAGGCTCGACGTTGATTAACTTCAGTGATCATACAGGAACCAATATTTTAACGCGATGCGGCCGTAAGGCTCCATCTACTAGGCCGTCTACAGTTGAGATCATACCGTTATTGTGAACTCCACAATCCTTTCATTTAGCATGCGCTTCGCCAGGGCTACAAGACGTCTTGAATCCACAGTTGTCTTTCTCATAGACTTGTTACTAAGCACTGCGAAGGAAGAAGAAATTAATTAATGCCTTTCCCCAACGGTACTTCTTTTTTTTTTTTTTTTTGCGAAACTCCCAAATTTATCGGTGAAATAGACACTAATCAAAGCATAATGAAACTCGACCGAAATTCAAACACGGATCGACGATTCCTCGTTTCGAGTCGCTACTCACCACACCGCCAACATGTCAACAAAATAATGAGACGTACTAGTCGTAATACTAGTATTATGACTGTAAAATATTAATTCTAAAAGCAATTAATTGCTCATTGTTCTTTAACCTTTTCGAATATTAATAGTAGCAAACACTTTTTGTAATATTTTTGTAAAGTCGTTGAGTTTATGCAAGTGCGTGGGATGGCCATTTTTTTTTTTCATTGAGGTCCTAAAATTCTCTTGTGTGTACGAGGTTTCCGCACTCTGATTCGTGAACTATGCCGTTTATTTGAGGCAAGTAAGAAAGTAATGAGCGTCTCTCAAAAACAAGCGGAAGCAATAAGCACCTGGGGAAGAATGTTGCGATGGAATTAAAAAAAAAAAAAACAATTACAAAAATAAAGAAACTACTCTTAATAAGTCTGTGGAATAAAGAAAAATCCTTTCTTTATAAAAGCTCAGACAAAACGCGTAAGGTCAAAGGTCTGACTGGCCATTGCGATAACAACAAAGGCAAGTCCAAATAATTTCGGAAAATACCCCATGTTGACATCAGTGTACTTCTAAAATCAACAAGAATGTTAAGGAGAATATTGAAGTACTAGGGATGCTTTCTGCCACTTAATCTTCAATGGAAACCACGACTACGGTTTTTAATACCATGTCCTTTCATAACATTGCTATAATTTATTGGGAAACATAGTAGAATTGTTTACCATTTCTTTCTCTACGGTTTTGAATTCTTTTCCTAGAATGGTTACTGTGCATAACTAGAGAACCTAGACTACATTGTTATTTAATCCATAGTTGGAATAGGGGCGTGGTATCATGTTTGCTGTTTTAGAGAACAGTGACTATTGTTCATCAGCTTTGTGGTCCTTACTCGGCCACTCATTGACTCGGTGTCGATAAGTAGGTTACTTGCCATTTCCTCCTACTTCTCTTCTCGTCAATATACCCAGGTACCCGTTTGTATGATTGTGGATCTTTAATCGGGTACATGAGTCAGAAACGATATAATACGTATTGTTGGTTTGTAGCTACAAAAAAAATACGAGCTATTTCAGTAGATGGACCAATCTGTTGATATGTCAAAGTAAACAACATTGCCCGTGTATTACCGGATATGTCACACATTCCTCGACAGAACTCCAGCAGGAAATAAACAATCTGTTTTTCTGACTTTTTATATATCATTGAAAAAGCCATTTTATGCTCTAAATTAACCGAACTTTGGGTTAAGAACTTTTGTTTCTGCGTGAAAAAAAAAAATCACATCGCGTAATGTGACTGTTCCAATGATTTTCGAAGTCAAATATGAATATATGTGTAAAAAAATCAGATATAACTAAAATGTATCAGTAAAAGGACAATATGAATAAAGAGAAAAGGAAAACGTATATGAATTGCATAAAAACATTCAACATCGTTTACACATTTTTGTTGATTAGACATTAAATTACATCACTTAGCATCTTCCATAATTTACCTAGACTTTTCAGTTAAACTGGTGAATATTTATGAGAGGCTCTTAAATTTTAAAAAATTTAAAAACTAAAATTTTGACTTCTGTTTATAAATACTTGTTTCAAAATAAAATTTTCACATTTACCTTGATAAAGTCTGTCAGAGGACGAAACGCGTTGGTTAAGTTTTTTTTTTCTTTTTGTCTCTATTCATGAATATATATATGAGATGTGATACAGCGAAAGATTCTGTTTGTCAATGACTTTAGCGTTTATATACATCACGTACATAATACATTAAAAGAATCCCATTCTTTACCGTGAGCCGAAGCCAAAGCGGTCGAGTTTCGATCCCGACTTGAATCAATCAAGTGTCTAGGCAGACTGATGAGCTGTAATACTGCAAACAATATATATATATATATATATATATATATATATATATATATATATATATATATAAATAAAAGAAAGAAGAGTCAGATTTATAAATCAGACTTCTTTAGCATTTATTTTTAAAAACAGCGCTCGATACACAGTAGAGGATACTATTATAATTATTATTTAAAAATATGTGTTTATCGCGACACAGAAATTACCATGTTTCGAAACCAAACTTAAATCTTAAATTAAACTTAAAATTTAAAGTTTAGTTTCATTTTCAATCGATGCTGAATAAGTTTCCAAATAAAATGATTTACTCTATTATAAGCTAAATACTATTTAGCTTATAATAGTCAATCATTTTTTAATTTTTTTTTATTAGAGTAAATCATTTTTTTTTCACCTAATCGGATCATCAGGGAAGGCCGGCCTTCCCTGACGATCCGCTTAGGTGAAACCTTGATAGGTTTGTCTGGCTCTCTAGGTTTAACTAGGTCTGCTCTACTCATTGTATTGAGCACTTTATTTAATTGTTTTGGGTACTAGCATCGGGTTTTTTTCTTTGGGCCTTGAACCCGTATGCTGGACGATTATTTTCGGTTAACGTACATGTTCTTGGTTCTTTCTTTTTTTATATACCTTTTTTTCCCTTTGGTATTGGCTTGTTTATTTGCAAATCAATACACCGAAGGTTTTCCGAGCGAGTATAGTTTCTTATACTTATAAGATTTCTATTAATATAATATATATATATATATATATATATATATATATATATATATATATATATATAAATTTATATATATATATATATATATATATTCAATTTAATCCTCATTTTAACTCTCACTGTTATTGGCCTTGTGTCAGACTGAAATATAAGGTTTCAATCGAAATCGTTTTATTGTTACCGGATGCAACATCAGAGATATTTATTATATCTCAAATTACCCATTGTTTCCCGTGTCTTACTGAATATTTCACACATCTCTTCACTCCAACAAAATATAAAGAATTTCATTTTTTTTTTTTATTAATATTTTATTTTAATAATTATCCTATCTTCTGGGTGGAAGGGCGTTATGGCGTAATGGATATCGGCTTGGAATGAGAACTCGGAGAGCCGCGTTCAAATTCCAGTTTAGTTTGTTATATTCACTTACGCACAAATACGTTTGGAAAAGATATAAATCTGTCTCTTCTTCCCCAGCTATGGGTTAAATAGCAAAACAGACTAGGTTCTTTAACCTTGGCTGGCAACCAGTCTGCCGCAGAAAGAAAAGAAAGAAAGAAAAATCTTCTCGTCAGTTATGTATTGAAAGATCCATAATCGCCCAAGCGTGTGGCACTGACAGGGTAGCTCATTGTTTTTGTGTTTTATCTGGAAGCTTTCTACCGCAATGAAATCGAATAATAAGAGTGACAACAACAAAAGGGAAACGAATAAACTCGAGTTATTAAATATGGGGGATGTATTTTTTTGTCCGTCTCAGTGCGGAAGGTGCTTTGAACTGTTCTTGCCATTGGTTTTGAGTCATTTTTCTACCCCGCATATCTCGGAGGGTTCCCTGGTGGGAGGGGGTGAGAGGCCGCCGCCTTTAT
The DNA here is from genome assembly GCA_903632075.3 of Acanthosepion pharaonis. NCBI lineage: Eukaryota > Metazoa > Mollusca > Cephalopoda > Sepiida > Sepiidae > Acanthosepion > Acanthosepion pharaonis. The sequence continues at coordinate 1,102,242 of CAHIKZ030001111.1, forward strand.
ATCAAACAGCAGGGAATGTTGCGTCCCTCCGCATCCCGTGCTTTCAATACTCCTTGAGTCATTCAAACGATTTCCAGATGCCACTTTTTCTTTAAAAAAAAAAATACATTCCTCTTATCTCGGTCCCTCCTTTTCTTCGCCTCCTCCTCCTCCTCTCTTGTATGCGTTCACTCAAACAAACACACACACCAATTCTCAAACCCGTCAACACCCAGATATAGATATTTATTAACTTTTGCTTAGTAGGGCACCACAGCTTAATAGGAGAATGTAAGATTGTGCTGCGTCAGTCTTCCTTGACGAGGGCTCGCCTTGAATTCCCGACCTGTAACATTAGTAAAAAAAATCATCACTAATTCAGCCCGAGGATGCAAACAAGGAGGAAGCTTATGCTTAACATAAGGAAGAGACAGATGGAATTTCTGGGAGACGTCATGAGAAAGGAGGGCCTGGAGAATCTGATACTCACGGGACGAATAGAGGGAAAAAGAGACAGGGGAAAGCAGCGAATGACATCCGTGGTGGGCTTGGGTAGGCGTATGGCAGAGCGTGGCCTGGGGGAGTTAGCAGAAACACAAAACCTGTTGAGGGCCACAAGGGATAGGGGAAGTGGAGGGCCATGATCGCCTACGTCCTGAAAGGATACGGCACAGAAAAAGAAAAAAGAATTCAGCCCGAAGGTAGTTTATACACACAGAGAGAGAGACACACACACACACGCATAGAGCGAGATGGAGGGGAAGGGAGAGGAAAAGAAAGAAAGAAAGAAAGAAAGAAAGAAAGAAAGAAAGATGGTGGATATATAACTTAATACATATGGTTAGCTCTTTCATGCATCAGAACTTAGGACATGAAACTACTAGTCGTTTTACAGTGATGATTTCTATGTTTACACTGATTGTATCTACAAATGCTCTGTGACAATACTGAGCACATTTTTCCATTAAATATAGCAAATCTTAAAAAATATAATTTTAAACATTAACTTACTACGGCCCCTTTAACTTCTGAAAGCTAACCTGAACATTCCCGGTACAAAAGGGACCGGCAAACCATTGCACTGTTCTACCTAGAATGACATCATGAACCACAATTGCGAGATGGGGGGGAGTAGTGACCACAGTCGCACAAAATGCGCTAACTGAATTAATAAATGCATGAACTTACAACGCTTAAGCGCTTACTGCAACTGGAATCGCCTCTGATATGCATGTATATTTTCTTTTAAGCGTTTCACCCCAAGCAAGGCGGCAAGCCATTAGCACGCAAGGGTTTACAAGGGGTTTCAGAGAGTTGGATCGAGAGCAAATAGGAGTGATAGAGGAAGGATGAAGAGAAGGATAGGGGATAGATCAGGGCATCTGGAGACGTCGATTGACATTACATTTGAATAGTCGGAGATTATAGCTATCAGGGAAACAGGAAAAGGGGAGGGAGTTCCACAGGCAAGAAGTGCGCGACATGAAGCTATTGGTTGGTGGATGCGTGGCCGAGTGGATAAAACGCTAACATTCTGACTATGATAATTGGGATTTACTCTCACCATAATCGATTGTCAAGTATTTCTTCTTGATAATATCGGCCTGGGGAGACAATCCCAGGGTGTGGCACCGTCGGGAATTACTTGAAAACCAGACCTCGGCTTGACTCAAACCTTGCGAGAGAAATTGAAAAGACGTCAATGATTTTATTAGCACAAAGTTACAAGTCATCTGCAGTTACAAATCATACTGAACTTGTTCAACTACAGATCTCTCCCATAAACTGTAATGTAACTATGATCCGATCAGACTAGCTGCTGTATAAACCATTTACGTTGAAGAAATACAAATGTGGTCCTTTTACAAATGTACATTTGTAACAGGACCACCTTAGCAGACTAGCATACCAGGTAACGAGAAGCCATATAGTAGCGAAAGACGAGTAGCACTATTTTCAGGACAGATGTTTGGACAAACTACATTTCTTGGTTCCACCAGTGCAGTATTTGCCTACACAACTCTTGACGTGAAATCATAACGATATAACAATACATTTTTTAAATTCTTTCCGCTATGTATTCTTGATAAAATTCAAAAAAGAATCTACATGTTATCAGCCCTGACCTGGCATCTCGGCTTCGGTCACTTACCCGCCACCATAACGTATCTTCCCTGTCAGTCAGCTCCGTGCCATGCATGATACACGCTTAGGCGATCATGTATCTTTCGATAGGCTGTAGGTAGCCATTTTTTTCTGCTGTAGACCAGTTGCCATCCAAGGCTATAGAGCTCGGTCTGCCCTGCTATTTACCCATAGCTGGGGGAGAATAGGATTCATACCTTTCCCAAGGGAATTAGCACGTAAGTGAATGTAATGGATTTGACTAGAATTCGAACTCAGCATATATACATGCATATCAGTGTCGATTCCAGTCGTAGTAAGCGTTTAAGCGTAGTAAGTTCATTCATTTATTAATCCAGTTAGCGCATTTTGTGCGACGGTGGTCACCACTCCCCCCCATCTCGCAATTGTGCAATGGTTTACCGGTTCCTTTTGTATCAGGGCTGTTCTTCGATTCCTCAATCCGAGCTGTTATGCGTTACTCCACCGTGCCTGTGTCTTTTCTAAAAATACTTTCATTCTGAGGAGCTTTCCTCTTCAATACTTCGACTTTATGAATTTAAGCGCAGTACTAGATTGGCAGCTAGGTTTCATCATTTTTACTGTTAAAATTGCTAGCTGTAGCTATCGGTTCTGTGCTAACAGTTTCTTCCCTCGTACTTCTGGTATTTGGAGCTCTCTTCTGGCCTAATGATTTTCAGTCAATTTTAATCTTTAAAATTTTAAATATAATGTCAATCAATATCTTCCGTCTTCTTAATTTATGTCCATTTGTTGTTCTCTCTCCTCTTTGTTCTTTTTCTCGCATTCTTTCACACTCAGTAACCCCTTGCATCTTATTAGCTTCATTGCCTTGCTTGGGTCGGAATATTCAAAAAAATGACATAACCCTTCATGACAAATGCGATCATAGCTCTCCACAGATTCTTTTCTATAATACCTATAAATTGCCATGACTTTTAGTGGAGTGGTTTCTCATTGACGTTTCTACGGTCACTATTCTCCTAGACTGGTTGCCGAGGATTGAGTGCAGTCTACCCTGCTATTTAACCTATAGCTGGGATTGTGTGAAGGAGCGGATTTATAATTGAACACAGCGGGCTATGCAACGATTTCAACTTGGTTCACCGATTGCACATGTCGCGCTGATAACTGTGACCCTACCCGCATATCCACAAAAAGTTATTACATTGTCTCAAATTCTATTCTCTAATTTTCATAGTTTTCGATCTAGGTTGCGTCAGATGATTTCGGTTACGGGGATTAGCAACAATAACGACAAAACAAGTTTCATCTATCGTATCTTGTAACTGTGACAGAAACAAAAATAAATTTGATACTCTCGATGGCAATTCAATAAAATTCGTCTTCCATTTGTAAGAAAGAAGTTCCATTCGGACAACCTCTTCCCAAGATCCGCTACTTCATGGCACAGACTCCCAAGAGGATGCTTTCCAAAATACTACCATCTTAACTACTTCTCGTCTATAGTCAAATGTTACTTATCCTCATAATCTGCACTTACTTAATCCTCCCATTTTTTAATCCATACAATAACCTCATTTGGTAACCGTCTACTTTGAGTGGCTCTTGAGACTTGTATTGAATGACCAGTTAATAAAATAAAATGAATCAGCTTTATTTTATTTTATTTTACTTTTACAAATTACAGGAACAAAACCAGACAGTTGTGTATAAAAGTTGGAAATATTAATGGATAGAGGCTTGGATTGGGGAATCAGAGAACCCAGTTCGAATTCCTGTCGGATCCATTATATTCACTTACGTGCTAGTACCTTTGGGAAAGGTATGACTCCTCTTCTCCCCCAGCTATGGGTAAATAGCAGAGCAGACTGTATTCTATAGCCTTGGGTGGCAACCGGTATAGGAGAAGGAAAAACTCTGAATTCAAGCCAGCCTAAATGACCTTAGCAAAGGTGTGAATCTTTCTCTTCTGCCCCCACCCGAAATTTATGTGGTAAATAGTAGGGTAAAATAGACCTGCATCTAGAAATAGGAAAAGTGAATTCAGAATCGTGGAGAAGGAAATGGGAAACCATTCCGCTAGATTTCCCAAGAAGTCATGGAAATTGACAGATGAAGAATGAATCCGTGGAGTGCCTTCGTCAATAGAGGAAAATTCAAGAATTCCCAAGTGCCTTCTCATTATAGAAATATTAATCGGATTAAAATCAGCTCATATTACTAAATTTATGCATATATATGTGTGAGCGAGCGAGCGAGCGTGTGCGCGTGTGTGAGAAAGACATATAGAAAGGGAGAGATAGAGGAGATAAAGAGAGAGATAGTGGGAGGTAAAAAAAAAGAGTGAGAGAGGGGGGATTGTTGAAATGTATCTGCGGTAAAAAAAAAAAACCTAACGAAGTTTGCATAACCCAAGGGTCAGGAATTGTTACTAGGCTGAAATATCATTATTACAAGCACATTTTTACTCACTCACTCGCCTTTACACACACACGCGCACATACACTTACATTATAGAGAGATTATATATGTATATATATATATATATACATATAAAATATGTATGGAAAAAGTACTTTGATTTTACTGCAGCTCGCGACTAAAAGTTTCGTGTGTATGGGAATAATATTACTGGCGCACAATCGTCAAACGCTAAAAGAAGAAATGTAATACACATTGAATATTATTATTATTATTATTATTATTATCACTGCATCTTTTATTACATTAACCTGCATGAAACTTTTGTCCACTCTAAGTACAGTTTTTCCATATTTTGTGTTTGCTGTTTTGTATATATTTCATATAACTTGCATTGAGCACTTTTAGTGCCTAAAATTTTGCCTTTTCATTTATACTATATATATATATGCGTAGTAAGATATAAAATCCGGTGTTCTTTAGATATTTTATTTTCGTGTACATTAATATTATAAATTAAATTTAAAAAAATACAGTTCAACCATGTTTTTCCATATTTTGTGTTAGCTATTTCATCTTGTTTTGTAATATATTTACCGGGTGTTAAATAACTAGAATATTCTGTTTCCATTGATTTTAGCTGTCAATTTAAACACGGTAAATTTTAAAAGTTACTCCAAAACTTTATAGTGCTTTTAATTTATTTGCAAAAAATTTTAGGGACGACATCCATTCAACCGAAACGTCAATTTTTTCATTTTTTAAATCAATATATATATATATATATATATATATATATATATATATATATATATATATATATACGTGCTAATACCCTTGGGAAAAGTGTGAATCCTCTTTTCTCCCTCCAGCTATGGGTAAATAGTAGGACAGACTGGGTTCTATAGCCTTGGATGGCAACTGGTCTAGGAGAAGGAAAACTAAATTCAAAACCTGCGGAGGGTTGTTTGAGAACCTTGTGGCACGTAGTGCACCAGGTTTCTGTATTCGGCCCTTCAAAAAGTGTGATTGGTTCTGCACGAAACCTTCACCACTATAATCAATTCTCATGGGCTGTTGTCGGGCTGTCGGTTTCCTAGGAACAGATCTGCTTGACCCACATACGTCGAATTCGACGGGAGTATATATATATATATATATATATATATATATATATAATCATTTCACCTCAAGCAAAGCGGGGATGCCACTAGTACTCAGGCGGGTTATAGCGAGTGGAAGTGAGAGAAAAGACTGGTTATAGGGTGGATTGAAGAAAAGTCAACAGAATGAACGGGGTTCAAAAAGACAGAAGATGGCGATTGACATTGCATTTAATTTTTTGAAGATTGTAGTTATCAGGGAAGCAAGGAAACGGAAAGGAGTTCCACAGGTAGGAAGTACGAGAAAAGAAGCCGTTGGAGTAGAAATTTCGGTTGAGTGTAACTATATCAACAGTAAAAGGATGGGACCTCGATGCCGATCTAGTAGCCCGCTTAAATTTATGTTGTTAGGGTACCAGGGGGAAAAGTCCGTCAGAGCAGTTACTATGAAAATATTTGTAGAAAAGATTTTAGGACTTAATCGAATTAAGTTTGTTTATGTTAATGTGGCTACATATGCGCACGAAGGCTAGGAAGTTTACATCTTAAATTATTAATAGTAACACGCGGGGAAATAGAAAAATCAGTCGTAACTGATGATATATTTTGTTTTGGTATATAATCTAGCCGATTTCATTTAGATTCTTTTTTATTTTGTTTGTGTTTCATCATTTTTGTTATTAAATAACCCACATTATAATAACAGAAGATCTGCCAAGAATGGTGAAAGATTGTAAGAACCTGGACGAAAATTTTCCTGTGTATAAGCTAGACATTTCCAGACATTTTCTACATAGTGAATTGTTTTCTCTTTTAATTAGAGTGGCATTTTTTTATATCAACATTGTTGTCAATCTCGTTACGGTGAACAACCAATGCGTTTAATGCGTTGCTTTTTAAAATATATGTCAATTGTATTTAGCCAAAATAGGACCGATCAAGTTAATTTTCAAAGAAACTATAGAGGTTTGTGAATTTTCTGGGCATCGAAGTGAATCTTGGTGGACAGGGTAGCGATCCTTAAAATATTAAAGTTTTAGAGTTCATTGTTCCACTAATGGAACATATTTTAAGATATTTTTTTCTTATATCAAACGAACATTCAGTGCATTTTACTTCGATGCACATGTTTTATTTTAAATTTTCAGTGCATATTATTGATAAAATAATCAAGATTAATGCTCATCTGGTATAAAAAAATATGTCTTAAAATATGTCCCACTTGTGTATCAATTAGTACTATATTTTAAAGCTCTTCGTAGCCGAGTGGTCAAAAGCACATTGGATCTAACGACGGTTTCTCCTGTAAAACCTTGCCGGAGGGCACATTTTCTTTAATAAGATTTCTACAATATTAAGGCCGGTAAAATAAAAATACTGTTTAAAAAGTAAACGAGGCGTCTACTCTAATATGGGTAACCACTAAAATTAACGTTTAAAGTAATAAATATATATATGTATATAATTATGCAGACCCTGTTTAATTCTAAGTATAATGAGCGCCTTTCATTAACCGTCAATTAACGTGTTAATCTCGCAAGCTGTTGTTCGTTCATTATTGAATCTATGGAGCTTTGTATTAATTCTTAGTAATAGTAATCGTGAGAATAGCCGTTTCCATCCGAAGAAACATTAAGTATCTGCTGACTAAGAAGTTAGAGTTTATAAGTTAAAGTTTATAAAATGTTTCTCTTAACACGTTGGCTCCCATACGGCTCACCGGTGGGTCATGGTGGCATGTCTGCAAGGCCCACACAACCCTCCGATGGGTCGTTTTCTAGTTTCTTTTCTATAAGGATTACTGGGTGTTGGATGCTATGATTGATTGCATATGAGATCATGATACACCTGAACCATATTGTTTCCATAAAATGTAAATATTTTTGTATATGGAAAATGTGAGTTAGTGCCAATGTAATACTTGTATTTTGGGAAATTTTCAACGACCCACGGGTCAGTCGTGTTGGACACTGGGTTGTAAAATGGACTCAGATACCGAACGACACACCGGTGGGTCGTGGATAATTAATACTACATAAGCTACCCTTGCCTCATATATGAAACAATGTTAAAACAAAGTCGCTTAAGCAAAATTAATTGAGATATAGTGTTGAGACCCTGGGACAACATAGGGAAATGAGACTTGGAAGCCAAAGTGTTTCAATCTGTTTTTCTTATTGTTATGGTCCGGGTCCTTGTACCACGGTGATGGTCTAAGATAGAACCAATAAAGAAGAACTCGAACACGGATATGGAATAACACAGATATATTACAAACAGGAATATATACAGAGAAGTAGAAAGTGTTAGTACGAACAAGCAGGTTTAGTAGTAATTGTCTAAAGGCGTCTCTGTTTCAGACTGCCTCTGACTCGACTGACTGACTCGCTCGCTCTGAATGACTGACAGACTCCTGACGGACTTCTGACGGACCTCACTCCAGATTTCAAACTGAACAGTATTTAGTCACCCACCCTCACGAGGGCATCATGTGGCACAAGGCCGGTTTAACGTGGGATCTCCGAGCACGTGGGATCTCCGAGCCCGTGGGCTCGGCCAAAAATATGCCCTTTGAACCGCTATAAACGGGTTCAGGGTCGGTTTACCTCCCCGAAAGAGACTCCGCCCTTCGGCGTAGCCTCGTTCGGGTTCCTCCCCGCCCGAAGGCAGAGAGTTCAACCGATCAGCCGGTCAGCCGGTCGCCCGACTTCGGACTCAACTTCCTGCTTCCTCTTGAGACGCAGTATTTATTACGTATGGAATAGTCCATTATGTTATTATGGGTAAGGTCCCATAACACTTATTATTTCAAGTAAAGTGGACAAAATTACCATCTATGGAAATGGGGACAAAATAGTTTTATATAGGTTAATATAGATTAAATTTTTCAAATGAAAAAGCTAAAATAGTGAGGAGCCTACCCAAACCTCAGTGAGAATCATATTAGTTTGTTAGAATGCTAACTATTGCTCTTTCACAATCATTCTAAATTGGGGGTCTGTAGTGAAAGCGAAATAATAATAGCTCCCTGCACCCACTCCCTTCAAATTCGAAGGAAGAAGAAGAAGAAGAAGAAGAAGAAGAAGAAGAAGAAGAAGAAGAAGAAGGAGGAAAGGAATTTATGAGCCTATGTGAAATTTTCTTTGTGCCAATAAAAACCTTGCCTTCACTGAAGTTGACAGGTAAGCTGAGAAGAAGATGGAAAGGAATTTACAAGCCTATGTGAAATTATTTTTTGGAGACATTTTTTTTTATTCTTTACATACACAGTAATGTACCATGCATTGCTGTGGGACGTGTGGAACTCTGGGTTGTAAAATGGACTCAGATACCGAACGAACCACCGTTGGGTCATGAGTAATAAATACCACCTAAGCTACCCTTGCCTTATATATGAAACAATGTTAAAACATAAAGTCGCTTGTACCAAATTTAATTAAGATATAATATTGGGACAAGGGAAATAATGTTTGGGAGCCAACGTGTTAAAACAGTTTTTCAGGAATATAAGTTTCTCAAGCCCACTGTTATCACTTTTTCTACTACTGATGGGGGTTTCCTTTCTAACCTTTTGTTTATGGTAGTGTGGAATGTCTACATCTTGATTATGCCATTATTTTCTTCTAGCTACATGTGCTGTCCATTTTAGTTGTAGCTGATGTCGTCAAGTGATAAACTTCCTTGTTTGTGATTCTCAGGTGCCATGTATAATCAGATGAAAGACTGCCTTTTTAAAATTCGCTTGAAGCCATTTTTAATTATTGATCTGAGAAAATGATCGTAAATAGCCGATAGTGATTTTGTTTTGTTTTTCCTCTTTTGCGAAATTTAAAAACACGGAACATATTTTATTTAAGATCGGTAAATTTTACGACATATCAAACATTCCTTTACATTTTGGGTAACAAACCTCAAAAAAGCCCCAATTTTCATAACGATATAATTCTGTTATTCTAAAGATTTCGCTTACTAAGCTAAATAAATAAAAAGCATTTATTAACGCCTGTTCTGAATCTTGATATTTTTTTTTTCTTCCCTGAAGTGAATTTATTGCTAACTACTTTCACCTACCAGGTCTGACAATTCTGACCTTATTGTCTGACAGCTATCAATTTTGGTAGCTTTTTTTTAATAGAATACCATTTGCGCATGTGCGTTTATGACTAGGTTTACGTCATCTACCCAAATCGTAATTATTAACTTAATATAAAAACAAGAACGTGAACTCCCTGCCAGAAAACATCTTTGCAATAACAGTTTATTTTCCTTTCTCTCTCATTACACGCCTATCTAAACACTCTGTAATGTGCATACTATTTACATAATTATCCATGCATCTGATTTAAGAATATATTTTTTTATCGTATGAAACTCGTTAGGGCTGTGTGCATCTTCCAAGTCTGTGTAAGGAGAAATATGAGAATGGAGGATGTATTAATTGGACAAAAGAAAAGATTCTTGTTTACAACTGAATAATCATAATTAATATGGTTTCAATAATTTTTTCCTATTATTTTCATTTTTTTTTTTCACTCTGAGATTTATTCGAGTGAATATGTTAACTGGTGCAGAGGCTCGTTGAGTTTATTTCGCAAATTAATTTTTACTTAATTTTTTTATCTTAATTTATTTAATTTTTTCATATTTTATTTTATTTATTCATTATTATTATTATTATTATTATGTATATTTATTTATCCAATAACCAAATCTGTTTTAATGAGTTATATCCAGTTATCATGAGACTTTTTTGTTTTAATAAGTTATCGCATACACGAGAAATATGTGACAAAAAAAATCGATGATAAAATGTGAGTAGGCAGGCGTATATTTGAGTTCAATATTTTGATAATTTTCACCAAATTCAACATCTATAAAGAAAAAGAAAAATTAAAAACGATGAAACAATGAAAGACAGTTTTACTTGGATTTTGGAAGCATTTTACATAATATTTTTTAATATTCACAATCTTTGTTTTCCTTTCTCCCAACATGTGAATAGCCGGTTGCGTAATTAATTTTCATTTATTAAATGTATGAATTGCTTTGTACTTATAGAGATGCTCTGTTGATTTGTTCCAGAATTTAAACGTTCTTACGTATAAACATACATTATTGCTGAATTGTTGCACAAACTGATCATGCTTATTCCCGATTCTAAAATATATCAGTTTCAAGTTCATTTATAAAGATTTAATAACTTTACAAAAATTGACGAAGTACTGTTGTCATATTTGCACAGGAGCTGCCCAGACCTCACTCTCCAGCCCCGATAGAGTCCTAAAAGCGTATCTAAGCCCTTTTGAATGACGAATTATTCTCCACCCTCCAACCTCTGTCCCACGGTCGAGATGTGGCAAGCCTCTCGCTACTCTATCGCTACTTCCATGGATAGTGCTCGGACGAACTATATTCCCTGGTCTGGCCAATTCAAACCTGCAAGAACACGTCATACCACTTACATAGTAGCAAACCACCCACGTTCCTTCCGTATTCCATCGATGAGAAGGATGTTCCACTCGAACAGTTTCTTTCTGCGAACCACTGCTCTGTGGAACTGACTCCCATGAAGACGTTTCCCGATCCTTACAATCTTAACCTAGTCAAGGCTAGGGTTAACCCCCTTCCACTCCTATCCGCACAAATTGCCTCTTAACGTAACCCTCTACCTCAAGTGGTCCTCGGGCCTCGTAAAGGGTGAAACTTACTGTAAAATAAAAAGATTCTAAAATGTTAAATGGTTTACAAGTGTTTTTTTCAGGTACATGCTTTGTTCGATTTGAATGCTAAATTAAATCCTGTTCCATTCGGAAGATGACGCTATTTTTATTCAACAGTTGTTGAATCTTTTAAAAAAAGATGAAATACTTTAAAAAAATCATTATGTCGATGTGAAACAAAAATTATACAATAAATGGTACTTAAAAACATATATATATATATATATATATATATATATATATATATATATATATATATATATATATATATAATATTAGAACTTCATAAAATCTTCTCCACTCATGGAAATTAACAAAAATCACCCCATCTGAACATATATTCATTAGCTGGCTGAGCTATTTTTATATAATAATTTTCACCCTGTACAAGACCTAAGAGCCACTCGAGTTAAAGGATTACAGAGTAAGAGGTGCCAGCTAAACACGGTGATAATGTTACCAAGACTCAAGAAGCCACCGAAAGTGAAAGAGGATAAAGAAAAGACTTTAGAGGGGACCGGAAACCCAATCCTAAACAGGAAACAAGGAATAAACCTCCATTTCTGTTTGAAAGATCGGAGAGGAGTATGAACCGGTCGATAGGCAAAATTATCAACTCCTATTAAATACACCGTTTGGATTTTTGCCATTTCTTAGACATAAAATAGTGGAGTCAGTTTATATTCGGTTCTGCTTATACACAAGCATATACGGTAGTCTTAACAAAAGTCCTAGCTTGAATTAACCCTACTAAGAAGGTCGTGATGCGTTCATATATGTCGACTCACTTCCGTTCATGAATTTTTCTTCTACTGAAGCCAAGAAATTTGATCTAAAAAGCTTTGTTCAATTCTGTACTCTTTTGTGTATAGCCTTGATTTAGACAATTTCTGTCTTAATTTAAGACTAGTCAATTTCTGCCTGAATTTAATGCGAGTCAGTTTCTGCCTTAATTTAAGACGAGTCAATTTCAGCCTTAATTTAAGACTAGTCAATTTTCTCTTAATTTAAGATTATCAATTTCTGTCTTAATTTAAAACTAGTCAGTTTCTTTCTTAATATAAAACTAGTCAATTTCTACCTTAATTTAAGACCAGTCAATTTCTCTCTTAATTTAAGACCAGTCAATTTCTCTCTTAATTTAAGACCAGTCAATTTCTCTCTTAATTTAAGACTAGTCAATTTCTGTCTTAATTTCTGCATAGAAGAGTTATTATTATTTACATTGTTTATACTATGACTCATGTCCACATCTCCATTGTTACTAACAAACTTCGGCCGTTAGACCCTCCAGCCTTTATTGGGGAACTTGTCGATCCGGGTAACCCTCAGGGAATTTCGGACTGAATCTTTTATTTAGTCTCCGAGAGTATATTGTTCTCGTTCTGTTATTCATGTTTCGAGATATCTCGTCTTGTTATTTTATTTATTTATTTATTTATTTTTAGTATTGCTTAGTTATTAGTTACACTGTTTCCTCTGATTTTAAGTCTGCACTATCAGGATAAAAGTCATATATTATCACACCACAAAATTCACAAACCAAGGGTTTACTTTACTAAACTCTTTCCCAGACACTCTTCTTGGTATTAAGCTAGACTTCCTTAATCGTTGCTTCACTTCTCTTACTGCTGCTGCTAAAGCCTTATAGTGAAGCTTGACCTTTTTTGACATCGGTTCCTTTCTTTCTTTCTTTCTTTCTCTCACACACACACACTCTCTCTCTCTCTCTCTCTCTCTCTCTCTCTCTCTCTCTCTCTCTCTCTCTTTCTTTCTTCCTTTATGACTCCCATATGGTATTTATTTTTAAGCAAGGTCTATAGGGAGAGGGGGCTTTACTGCCTCACATATGTCTTGATTCCCTCAAACATCTGATTCGCAATTATTCTTTTCTGCTTAGTGTTTTTACTTGATCTTACAAAGACTGATGATCACCCTTTTCCCTTCATAAATGATCAGCCACGACTGATTTAAAGGCCTCACTTTAAATTATGAGGGCATTTGAAGTAATCTTTGTCGCATTTATGCAACGATTTTATACGACGGATTACTTACAAATAGTAACACCAAATTGTCCCTACTATACTGACGTACACACACACACTATATATATATATATATATATATATATATATATATATATATATATATATATATATATATATTAAAAATTCGGAAAATAGTTAATTCGATCCACAGATTTTTTGTGGACCTTATCAATTCACAGTTATTCAGAAACATCTAACATCTCTTTTTTGTGGATCAGTTTTAATATTTCATATTATTACAATTCACTTGGACTATATACCTTCGGATTACCTATATATATATATATATATATATATATATATATATATATATATATATATATATATATATGTGAGCAAATAAATGTATATTTTATTGCTAAACGAACTGTAGACTGGTAGGCATTTATTTCACTGTTTAAACAAAATTTCCATTCAAATACATGTACCCACTAAAATAAAACGTTTATAGTAATATATATATATATATATATATATATATATATATATATATATATATATATATATATATATATATATATGTCTGTGTGTGTATTTAGGCAGCAAATTCTCTTTTAGGCATAAAAGTACAAACAGTATGTCTGTTTATTTTTATTATAATCCTTTCATATTCACGAATATTTTCCATAAATTACAGTTAAATAGGACAAGAAATGCATTGTAACAGTGAAAATCACCTTTATTTCTCATCTTTTTTCCATCTCTTTCTTAGATCATCATCAACGGTGCAACAGGTAAGGCAAAAAATATGTTTACTGGATTTTTTTTTTTTTTTGCGTTTAAATGCTATGGCTGACAGTTATGCTTTTGCATTAATTATAACGTGAATATTTATCCATTATGGAATTATTTACTTTATGTTGGAATGACATGGTCGAGCGCTCATTAAAGCATGAAAACTGTTCTTTTATAGGCATTTTAGAACACTATTACAGTATCCGTAGTTGATTTTATTCTGTGTCGGCTTCAATTTTTTATTGAACATTACTGCATGGATCTGTACTACTAATTTGTTACTTTCTTGGTCTAAGATAGTTGTGTTATCAATCAGTATTTTTATACTATGTATATGGGCAGAAATGTTGGTGTAAATGTCTCGCAATGGACGAATGGTCAGACATGTGTAGGGTAAGACGTCTGGCCAGTCAGTCTGTTATGTGCCATACGGGATACACGCTTAGGCGACCATGTAACTTTTGAGGCAGATTTTTTTTCCCGCGGTAGGTTTCTATTTCTTTCTGTAGACCAGTTGCCATCAAAGGCTATAGAACCCGGTTTGCCCTGCTATATAAGCTTAGATAGGTGGAGAAGAAGTAGTGGATTCGACTAGAACTCGAACTTAGCCTTCCGATTCCTCAATCCAAGACGCTACCTATTACTCTACCGTAGTTGTCCTATATCAACATATATATAGTTCTTTTTCTGTCAGAGATACATTCTCCCAAGACACACACACACACACATATATATATATATGTGTGTGTGTGTGTGTGTGTGTGTGTGTGTGTGTTCACACACACACACACACGCATATATATATATATGTGTGTGTGTGTGTTTGTGTGTGTGTGTGTGTGTGCGCTCGCGCGTGCGTGTGCTCATGTTTTGCGTTTACAACATGACAACCTTTATTAGTTTATTTAATGTTGAATTGGGCATGGCGTACTGAGTTAGAATTGAACTTGGTCTTCAATGGTCAATCAGATTAGCCTTTCTAAACATTAACCGGCACCGAGGCGCCATGTACAGATACAGTTTATGCAAATGTTTCCTGCGCCATCTTCTGCACAATATTAAAGAAATCTTAGATAAGTCTTTAAAATTTACTGAGTTCCTTATTGCTTGTGCAATCAGTCAACTGTAGCACATCGTTTTGTGAAAATTTAGAAGCTAGTTAAATAGGAGTTGGTGGGATTTCGAATGTAACCAGGAAATTACACCAGACGAAATTTTAAAAAATCAAAGACATTGTTTTCTGGATTAATGATAGCATTAATTGTCGATTTACAGGCTCTGATTTAAGACAAATCATAGGATTTTGAACGTTGAACTTCAAGTTACGGATATAGGTCCTCACAGCTCAAAAGATTATTTTACATACATTTCCTTCAATTGGCCTTCTACCAGTCTCATCTAAACTTAGCAAATACTTCTTCATAATTGTATGACTGACAGTCTGCACACACATAGATAAACACATTTCAAATTCGTCTATAATTTAGTTGCTGGCGATTTCTTCCATTAGGCTTTTAAATAATTCATTGAAGATATTTAAGCAACTTAAAACTAATTTGATATTTATTTACAGTCTCTGCGGCTGTCTGTGATTATAGACTTGTCTCGTATTGAATTTCTACAGTGGTCACCTAAAATATGGGACACATGAATAAAGGCGCCATCTGTATAGAAAGTAACAATCCCAAGTACCAACGTCTTTCGATACCCTACTACCGTATGAAAAATCAGAGGGCCGAGTTCGAATCTCAGTTACATTCACTTGCGCGCAAATAACCTTAAGAAATGCAGGAATCCGTTTCCCTCAGCTATGGGTTAAATAGTACGTATATGAACTTGTTATTTTTAAAATATTGTTAATGCAATATTCACTGATGAATGAAAGAATTCTTTCAATCCAAAATATGTTTCATCTTTAAAAAAAAAACAGAAAAGGTTGATAACATGTAAAAAAAACAATCAAGCTTTCCGAGTGTAACTATTTTTTAGGTTAAATAAAGCGCATTGTATTTGGTTTCTTGGAACTAATTTTCTCGTTGTCGTTTTTGTTTTCTTCTTTTTTTTTCTTTTTCTGGCATTTCAGCCGGCATATTCACCAACCTTTATAGGGTGTTTGCTGTATTAGGAATGTCGAATTTTATTCTGGGGTAGAATGCGCTTCCTCTCCTATTCACGTCAGATCCATTACCTTTGTCTGTTTGCTCTTAGAGATGTTCACTTATGACACATTTGCGACTTTTTTTTCAAAATTCAAGAAGAACAATACAAATGCGAAGAGATGTATACCTATGTTTGATAGATTATGCAAACGTGTTTGACAAGGTAGGTCACAAAGTACTGTTAGATGAGGCAAGCAAGCTTGATTTATTTGGGAAGGATATTAGAAAAATACGGAACTTATCCTGGAAATAAACCGCCTGTGTGCGGATAGAAAATGAATTCAGTAAATACATAAAAATAGAAAGTGTCGTGAAACAATGATCTGTCTTCTCACCGGACTTATTCAACCTTTACAGTAAAGCAATTCTGAGAGAACTAGAAGTCCTATCAGGATTTATTATTAGCGGTCACAACCTTAACAACATTACATATGCAGATGACAGCATGCTGATAGTAGACATAGAAAGAAAATTAAATGAACTCCTACTGAAGGCAGTAAAAGAAAGCGAGAAGAAAGGACTAAACATCAAACGTAAGAAAACAGAATATATGGTCGTCAGTAAAAGAAACAGCCCAGCACGCAAACTAGAAATTTTAGATACCAAAATTAAGCAGCTGCAAAAATTTAAATATGTAGGAAGTGTTTTAACAGTGGATGGAGAATGTGATACCGAAATCCGAATGCGCATTGGGATAGCGAAAGATGCCTTCCAAAAGTTAAGAAAATCATCAAGAAACAGGAAAATTTCATTAGAAACAAAGAAAAGAGTACTGAACTCTTATGTAATATAGACCCTCCTTATATGGTAGTCAATGTTAGACTATCTCATCATAGATGGAGAAAAGATGTCAGGTAACAGAAATGTGTTTATACAGAAGGATGCAGAGAACACGATTAACAGAACATCGTTTATTTCATGAACACTGAACTTTTAAAAGCTCTTTATATCTTAATTGATCTGCTGACCGGATGATCTAAGCATAGTGTATGCGTTGAATACTTCTAGTTTGATTTCCTCGTACTTTTACTTTGGTATAATTTTGACTTAACCTGATAAATATCTATGTGACGCACTCTGTATCCCTACACATGATCAGCCATACCTGATTTTAAAATTGCTCAACAAATTGCAGCTTGCGTAGAGTAACGGTTATCGGCGCAGAAAATGAAACCGGCATGCTGTGTTCAAAATCCTGTCGATTTCGTTGAATTCACTTCGACGGAAATACCCTCATGAAATGAATAAATCCATCAATTCTCCCATCAGCTATGAGTTAACAGGATAGAATTGGTTCTCTAGAACCAGTCTAGGAGAAACAGACCTCTAATTTCAAAACCGGTTGGGCGTGGAACTTGTTTTCTACAGGGGAGTCTAAAGAAATTTCATCGTGATGTTTACAGCTTTTTTAGTATTTTACAATTTTTATATTTATTTCCTAACTCTGGAGCCCCTTCTGTTTGCCTCGGGGTTCTTGATAGACTCCAGAGGTGGATATGCAATATAATTGGCCCTGATCTGGCATCACGTCTACAGTCACTTTCTCACAGACGCGCCGTCGCCTCTCTCTGTCTTTTTTACAAATACTTTCATGGCAATTGCTCCGAGGAGCTGCATTCGCTGGTTCCCAGACTTCATGAGTTCAAGCGCCCTACGAGGCTGGCATCCCACTCTCACCCTTTCACTGTCGAAACTGTTAAATGTAGCCGTCTCTTCTACTCCATATCTCGCACCTCTCGCCTGTGGAACTCCCTTCTTTATTCCAGATTCCCTGAGAGCTATAATCTCCAGCTATTCAAATGTAATGTCAATCGACATCTCCAGTTGCCTTGATCTATCCACTACCAGTCTCCTCATTCTTTCTTCTATCACTCCTATCTGATCTTGCTCCAAATTTTCTGTAACCCCTTGCGTCCTAGTGGCTTCCCGCCTTGCTTGGGGTGAAACGCTTAAAAAAAACTGTGCTTGCACTCTCTGACACGTCAACATAGGAAGTTGTACACATTATTTATACTTCAAGGACACGTGGCACAGTGGATAAAGGCGTTAGTTAGATCTAGTGACAGGACCCAAAGAGTATGATTTCAATACCCGGTTAAGGCAGTGGAGAACTTGGAGAAGGGAATTAACAGGAGATAACTGACAATTGACATTCATCAAAAATGGCACGTGGAACTAGAACAGTTTACCCCAGTGAGCGAAATAAAGGGTTCAGTTCGACATTCCAACCACCTGAAGAAGGCCGGAGCGTACAACGGCCAAAATGTTATAATAAATATGGCGACGAAGGTGAGGACAATAGTCCGAATAATGTAAATAGTGTACATAATACCTCATCTCAGAAATATAGACAGACACTGAAGTCGTACACGCAGTTCTTCGGTAAGTTTTCTTCGATTATGGTTTTACTTGAATGCAGAACAATAGCCAACAAATATATATATATATATATATATATATATATATATATATATATATATATATATATATATATATATATATATATATATATATATATATATATATATATATATATATATATATATATATATATATATATATATATATATCACAGCTCATCAGTGTGGCTAGAAGTCCGATTGCTTCAAGCCGAGATCGAAATTCAACCGATTTGGCATCAGTCAGTGATTCTGTCCCTAAGCTATCGGTGCACGACAGAGGAAGGGACATTTTAACGTATTATATACGAGATGTATACAAACGACAGTATCCAAGAGCGCTCAATTCGTAATTGAAGAGAGATGCGTTAATAGCAGCAGCAGCCATTGATTTTTAAATTATATATATATATGTCAAATATATACATATATATGTCAAAATATATATATATATATATATATATATATATATATATGTCAAATGTATATATATATATATATATATATATATATATATATGCAGTTTTTATATATATTATTTATATATTATATATGCGCAGTACTTATCGGAAAGCGCTCAGTATTAATGATAGAGCTAATATATTGAGTTGGATTGATGTGAGTTTGTGACCCTGGATTTTACGTTCTCTGTGATCGTCAGACCAACAAGAGTTTGTCTGACGATCGCAAAGAGCGTGAAACCCAGGGTCACAAACTCACATCAATCCAACACAATATATATATATATATATATATATATATATATATATATATATATATATACATGACCCAACATGGTTCTTATCTCCAGGATGGTTCGGTTATTATATCTCAAACCACATCATATCTAAATATATCGCCCCCGTTAAACTATATTTCGCCAAACAAAAACCTGCATGTCTGCATATCAGATTTTTCAAATTAATTTTGCAAGATTGATAAAAGACTATAAATTATGAACGTTGCTTTTAATTTTCTTTTTTTTTTTTTTAATTTACTTTATGTACAATAAATTGCAAGTCTAGAATTACGAATATCAATATTATTCAAACGTTTGAAAGATGAAGGATAGACTGTTGATATTATTCGTATATTTATGTACTATTTATATTCATTTGATATCAACGAGAATTTTCTTGGGGAACAGTTAAAACTTATCTTCCCGACTTAAAATCACGCAGATGTTAGACGCTCGTCAAGCAATTAGTTTAATTGAATTTAACAGATATATATTGCTTAAAATCATTACAATAAAAAACCCTTAATTATTAACTTAAGATTTTGTTTGCCTACAGTACTGTCCATAACGAAAGACCTTTGATAAAAAATTATATAATACACAATGATGAAGAATTTTAGATTAGATTACTTCTTGCAAATAACTTAAGAAAGTATCAATTTAAGAAAATGTGACGCAAAAAATGAACGTTTTTTTATGTAATGACTTGTAAACATTATCTTATACCTTTTAATAAATTTAATTGAACTATCGAACCAATTGAACCCAGGAAGATAAGCTTTGAAATTTTAGTTTCATTTACATTTTTCGTTTGTTTTTTTTTTTTTGTTGTTTTTTTTTTAACTATATCCTCGCCTTATAGGCGTTATCACCCAGAAATACACTGGTCGACCTTTTGCATTTTATTCATTTATTTATTTGTTTTCAGAAATACAATATTTGTGACACACATATATATTATACATTAGATATATGTGTGTGTACGTATATATATATATATATATATATATATACACATGTACATATATATACATGTATATATATTTATAAATGTATATATATATATATATATATATATATATATATATATATACACATGTACATATATTTACATGTATATATATATTTATATATATATATATATATATATATATATATATATATATATATATATATATACACACACATACACACACACACACATATATATATATATATATATATATATATATATATATATATATATATATATATGCATGCTAGGGAGAGATTTTTTTTCTCAGCAAGTCGAATTTAAAGATAGAATCCAAATTACTTACGCTACCCTTCACAGAGTCTATTAACAAGTGACTTGCGATATTCACAGGCTGAACTACCAAAAGTACACTGGACAAAATACCAGAGAATTATAAAAACGCCTGTAGAAGCAATTTGTTCGCTTGAATAATAAATCCTCTTCTCCTCTCGATTCAATAGGAGGTTGTTAACTATTGAGTAGCAGAATTTATCAGCTTGAATGCTGACCAGAATAGCAAGGGATTGTTTTATGTGAGTTCGATTTTCAGTCCGGGCGATTTTTTCACTTGACTTCCAAATAATTTATACTGCTCCTGAAAGCGGCTATTTGCATTTAGACAGTAATTTTGGTAACGAATTCGAATAGTTTAAATGTGGCGGGGTGCAAGAAACCGAGAATTCTTAAACGTCTGTGGAATCGGAGCCTTTACTTGAACCAGAAATCCTTTCTAATTGTCTTCAAAACATATGGTGGCTGGCATCTGTCATGGTTGACAGTGAATGTAACAGCCATTGATTGCAACTTATCAGCGGTAAAGTAATTATCGGAAAGTGGTTTACCAAATTCGCATTTGTCTTCTCCCTTCCGGATGCAAGGAGTTAGTAAGAGTAAAAGAATCAGGGGACAATAAAAGGACTAGATGCAAGGAGACATGACGATTGGCATTGCATTTGAATTTTTGAAGTTGAAAGTAAAGCAGGAAGCCGGAAGGGAGTGCCCCCAAACGAGAAATGCAAGAAAAGAAATTGTCAACATAGAACTTATGGTTACAACCAGAAATTTTACAATATAATTATGAGAACTGGCTGCTAAATATATATATATATATATATATATATATATATATATATTTAAATTTATAATATATATTTATTCAGAAATAAGTTAAAAAAATTTCGCTTGAAGATGGAACAGAGCTTAGTATTTTAATTCAATTTAATTCAAATAATTATACTGAAGTTTTGAAACATGAGAACTCTTATGTAGCGTGTTGGAATCCTATTTTAAATAAATAATTATATTTATGCTCTACTTTTGTATCGAGCACTATTTTTTTAAAGATAATAACAAAAATACTAAAGAACTTTGGATTATTTACCTGACGAGTTCTTTCCTATTTTCTATATATTTTCACACACACACACACACATATATATATATATATATATATATATATATATATATATATATATATATATATATATATATATATATATATAGGTAACTACACTCGTCTCAAAAAACCTTCGGTTTCTTGATTTACTAATGGTCAAATGAATTTTGAAGGAAAAAAAGGTTTTAAAAAAGAAAGAGCTAGGAATATGAACGTCTGTCGAAAATAATCATACAACATAGAGGTCCAAAGCCCAAAAAAAAAAAAACGATACGTGTAATCAACTAACTAAAAAAAGTACTCAATACAAAAGTAGAGCCCACCTAGTCAAACCTAGAGAGCCAGATATACCTACCAAGGTTTCACTTAAGCCGATCGTCAGGAAATATATATATATATATATATATATATATATATATATATATATATATATATATATATGGTGCAATGGTTAGATTTTATATTTTAATTTCGCGCATAGTAGGGTAAGTTGGGCATCGACTATGTGAAAATTGAAGCAATTCACTCCGACAGAAATTTGGAAACGGCCTGCTGTATTGCATGGGATTCACGCTAACATTTCAGAGTGTCAATCTGAGGACAGTGCAGAGGATTCGGAAAGAGATGGATGAGTCTAATGGTGATTACAAAGGTACGGTCGAATTTGGTGGTGAGGGCCTCACACCCAACACAGAGGCCTACATCAAGTGCCTTGAGGAGGTAGTGCTGCCCTGGGTCAAGAGGGTGCCTGCTGAAGATCCAATATTGATTATTATGTGTGGGACGCAGTTGAGTGAGAGACTAATAAAACTTCTTGATAAACTGAAAGCAAGAATTATGGCAGCATTCACCAACATAAGGAGACCGTCTAGAAGAGTTGCATGAGATTCCGTGGTTGAAGCCAATAACAATTTTATTGAATAAATTTACTCTTTAGTATTTCAAGATATTTTATATAATTTTGGTAAATATATCTGTTAAAATGAGATGTCAGGATGTCAATGTTATTTTCATTTTTGCGTAGATTACAATTTATCCATCGCATCCTATATATATATATATATATATATATATATATATATATATATATATATATAAACCATCCGTTGGTATACTAAGCTACTCCCCAACCTCCTCTTTTTTACGGTATGTCCTTCGCAATTATTTGATTGTTCTTAATAAAGGAATTCCATCGATAAAACCTTCTTGTGTAGTAGTTACTCGGTGTTAAATTATTTCAATGTTTTAGATATTCAGTAAATTTCCTATGGCTGTAATAACTTTCAAATAGTATAGCATTGTTCACAAACTAATAATCAAACAAAAACAGGGATACAGCGTCAGAATTTGATTCAAATGCAAGTGTAAACGCATGAACGCCCCCTCTTCTTCGCACGTTTACTATAAAGTTGGTGTTAATAAGAGGTTCTTTAGGATTTTTTCACCTTTTTTGACATTTCAATAATCCTTCTCAAACAGTCTTTGCATCAACGGTTATTCAAACGCCACGCGAGCAGAACAACAACCACATTATCTTATTTCTTGCATTATAATAAACCTTTTGAAACATGTTCGAAGAAAATCGGATAAAGAATGAGGAAGTTATTCAAATTTTATATTAAGTAGTAGGGAAAACCCGATTTTTTCACAGTTTTTTGCATTTTTTGTGTGTGTGTGTGGAGCCAATGTGGCAGGAAAACCATCAAGCACTCTACATAAAGCTCATAACATGAGCTGTTTTGCATTAAGTGCAAAGAACATTAGTTCATCCAGTAAAAATTTGTTCACGTGTAACTGTGCCTTGGTTTTCACAAAAAGTTGTACCCACCTTCAGTTTTATCAATTTTCCTGCTAAACCCAGGGGTGGATGGAGATTAAAATGTTGGTCTTGATCTATCTTGGTAAATTTGCAATATTTGTGTATAATTTCATCGAAATCGGCCATGAATTGTGGACGTGCATAAATAGCATACACACACGCATACAGAAGCACACAGACTTCTTCTGTTTTATAGATATAGATAATTCAATCATTTCACGCCAAGCAAGACGATAACGCAACTGGGAGTGAAAAAGAATGACAACACTTTAGTTAGAAGGGAAGAGAAAGGACAATAAAAGAACATTTTTCAGGAAGACAGGAGATGGCGATTGTAGGCGGCAAATTAGCAAGAGTTCTACAGGTGAGAAGTTTTTTTGTGTGTTTGTTTTTTTTTGTTTTTTTTTG
This sequence comes from Acanthosepion pharaonis, assembly GCA_903632075.3. Lineage (NCBI taxonomy): Eukaryota > Metazoa > Mollusca > Cephalopoda > Sepiida > Sepiidae > Acanthosepion > Acanthosepion pharaonis. The sequence goes on from CAHIKZ030001111.1 coordinate 1,126,292, forward strand.
GGGGTTCAATCATTTCACCTCACGGCAATAATGTCACTAAGATACATGAGGTTACTGAGTGAGAAAGAATAAGAAAAAAGAAAAATATTATTAAAGAGTGTGAACAATAGAAGTGTCATCAAGAAAACAGTAGATAACGATTGACATTGCATTTAAATTTTGGAAAATAACTTTTCTTTTTATTTAGTTTGGCGGCATATCAACATCTATAAATTATTTAATGCCGAAATCTAAATATTTCGTACTTCATTTTATGCTTTCAACTATAGATATTTTGTACATAAATTTATACTTTCAGAATAAAGGTATTTATTTTTTAAATATATATTTTATAGATCATGAAATGTATTGTCGGTAATTTTACTGTAAAAATGTATTGTTGGTCATTTTATTATAAAAATGTACTGTTGATCTTTGCTTGGGAATTTACTATTTGCCCCTAAATGGGGCCTTAACAGGTGCTATCACTCCAATTTAGAGGTGTTCCACACTCCTCAAAATTTCCAATCTCCCGATCAGTGGCCTTGCTGCCAGATGTAGTTTATCGTCATACCCAGGACGAGTTGAAGATCAAAATTGGCTTGAAAGCATAAAGCCGGAAGAGAGTTCCACAAAGCGAGAAGTGCGAAAAGAGAAACTATTAGCATAGAACTTGCGGTTATATCAAGCCAGTTCAACTGTAGATTGATGAGATACCGTTACTAAGCTTCAAAATTAGTTCATATCCGTGTCTGTGAGTATCCGCACGAAATGAGATCCCTTTTAGCGAGGAGGGTTCTTGCCGTTTTTACATCAAGCACTTGGTTAGGAACCGCATTTTGCATCTTCATGGAATTTGCCAGTAGTCTGGAAAGCCACATTGCACAGACCTCTGTCTAACCAAGAGACTGCACTAAACTGAAGGCATTACCATGGCTAACAAGGAAGGTTTTGCAATAGTGATTCTTCAGTCAGCTACAATGAGAGTACCAGCCTGTTTGTATAGGCATATATTTATTAATTTCAGCATAGTCTGGCACAATGGAACAGCGATTGCACTGAGTGAGAATCTGTTGAATTATTAGGTCACACACCTGTCCCCACACATACAAATATATATATATATATATATATATATATATATATATATTCACGCATATATATATATATATGCGTGAAAGCCATATCACGGATTGACCCAAGCCTTGTGAGTGAGATTGGGTAGACGGAACTCTTGTAGGCCTTCGATAGCTGTGCTAGCACGAAGCCACAAGTCATCATGGCCTTGTTCAGATTGTTGATCCCGCTAGATAACACGCTCTCTCCCAGAAACTGTAACTAAGGTCTGCTCAGCATAGTTGTAGTATAAACCACAGGTGGGCTCTGTGGGTGTTGAACAAACACAAATATGACTTAGCGAGCGTATGCAATAGGCATTGCCTAGCCGGCCTAGTAGACAGGTATCCTCGAATACGAGTGGCCAGCTATCATATATATATATATATATATATATATATATATATAGAGAGAGAGAGAGAGAGAGATGTGTGTGTGTGTGTGTGTGTGGCTAAAGTTGTATTCCAAAAGCTAAGTAGAGTACTAAGAAATAGAAAAACTTCGCTTGAAACAAGGAAAAGAGTACTAAATTGTTACGTGATATATGTCCTCCTGAATGGCGCTGAATGTTGAACAATCCCCTTCAAAGATGAAGATATATGAAGCAAAAGAAATGTGGTTCTACAGAAGGATGTTGAGGATACCGTGGACAGAACATGTGAGCAACGACGAAGTTTTAGAGAAAATGTCTGAACAGTCATTTGTCATTTAGTTCTTAAAAGTTGACGGACTTGGGTGGCATTTTGATGTGGAATAAAAAATAAACACAAAGGAATCTTTCAACTATTTCGAATAATGTATTGAAAACAGAAACGTTGACCAGGTATTTTAATCGAGGACTCTGTTTACCATCATGCTGCAAATACGACGCAGCAGGCGATTATAGTCACCTGTTACATCTCATTACACAATCTTTGTCTGGCCAGCGATATACGAAGTGTCTCAGAGATTATTTTTTTACAACTGTTCACCTAATACAAGGCCCAAGAGAAACTCAAAGTAGAGGGTTACTGAATAACGTTGTTGTAAGGGCATAAAAGGTGCATAATATGAATATATGTAAAACAGATATCGGTTGTCCCTTGAAGGTTATAGGGAAGCATCCTCTCGGGAGTTTTTTTTTCCATAAATTGTGAGTTCTGTGGAAGAAACTTAGTGGAACTTCCTCCTTACTAATGGAATATGAAGGGAATGTGGATGATTTGATGCCGGGTACGTGGCATGGCGGGTCCTAGATGTGAAGGTCTGGACTGCTAACAGTAAGGAATTTAGCTCTTTTTAACATTTGCCATAGCATTAGCGACAGAGGCCAGCAACGTTTCGTCTGTGGGAAAAGGGTTACAGGTTGTAAAATAATTCACCATCCACAAGGCTGCGTAATCGCTTTTGAGCTCTGCCAAGTCTAGAAAGTGAGGACCAGCCCAGATGTGGCAGAAATTTCAAAGACAACATATATATTGATGATTTGGCATTGGGTCTTCGAGATCTGGACTTCCAAAAATTTCTTATTTCTTTGGAGTATTAAATCTAACTAATCTTGAAGATGACCAGTGTTGCTCAGTAACCTAATGCTGGCTGAAATTCTGCAATATGAAGATGATGGTAATACTGAGTATTATTGGAGCACTTGGATCAGAGTGGAAGATCATTAAGAATAAAACTGGAATAATTGGACATCTTCATAATTTAAACTATCCAAATGACGGCATCAGTATTAGTAAAATCAGCAACAGAATCAAAGAAATACTACTGAACTACTATGTCGTATCTATCTTTCTCTATGACAGTGAATGCTGGACAATTTCATTACAGGTGAAGAAGAGAGACGGAGCGACGAATGCTGAGAATAACATAGACAGAACACATGAGAAGTGAGGAAGTTCTAAAGGAAATTCAAGCTAGAAAGAAACTTATACCTAAAATCATAAAGAGGCAGTTGAAATTCCTCGGACACATTATGAGCAAAGACAGCTTGGAAAATATAACACTCACATGATATCTTGAATGCAGGCGGGTCAGAAGGAAACATATAACCTTCTTATAATGAAGAACGATAAAGAGTTAGAGCGACGCTGATTGAAGCCGTGTAGACGACTTTTATAGACACAAGTGTAGAAGATAACTCGAACAGATTTTATCACCGCACTACTTATATTTTTTTTTTTTTTTTTTGTGGATGGATGGCAGAACGGGGACAAAGAAGATATGATAAAGAGTCAGCGCTATAAGAGACAGGAAATTGAGGAGAGCCATAATCGCCCGCGTCCTGAAAGGACACGGCACATAAGAGAAAAAGACTGAGAAGAGCACTGATGAGACATGATTCCCAAGAAGTGCCAGCCAGTGAAATCTCAACATGGACACAGTAATTTGAACAAAGAAGTATTACTGCAACAATTAAATTACGAAATGCTTTTTCATTATAATTTCTCGAGATGTTCGAATTTTCTTTTCGCTACACTTGAGAAGAAAAATCGATTTTTATTCCAATTCTAACGATATCGACATCTTGTTCTCGGAAGCACCACTACGGTTTTAAAGTTAAATCGGAAGGTAGGATAAAACAGAAGAAAAAAACGAAAAGGCATCATTCTGAAACGAATTTAATAGAACTCGAGTTCTAATGTATTTACTGAGATATAAGATTTTTTTAGAAAAGAAAAGTATTTACATGATTAACGAACTGTCTGATTAATGTGCTTTTTTTAATTTTGTTTCGATTCTTTGTGTTCTTTAAGAATTCATTTTTTCAATTTTTTGCGATTAATAATAGTTTCAGCAGTGAATAAAATCTGAAATTCAATGATCTGAATTTTTTGCAGTCTGGTAAATATAAACTATTTTAACATTAACAAAAAAATTGTTTTTAAATCTTTGTTCTTTGAGAACTCTTTTTTTTTCAATTTTTATTCATTTTAATTTTTTTTTTTTTTTTTTTGCGATTAATAATAGTTTCAGCAGTGAATAAAATCCGAAATTCAATGATCTGAATTTTTTGCAATCTGGTAGATATATAAACTAATATTTTAACATTAACAAAAAAATTGTTTTGAAATCTTTTCCGTTTTAGTTCGTGTATTTTATTAAATATTCTCACGATAAACGTTTTCACTTAAGACACTGCATAATTGTTAACAAGATATTGTTATCGCAACGTTTTATGCAAAAAAGAAAAAAAGAAAAAAAGTCGAGATTTGAGAAAATATCGTGAGGAAAAATATCACTGCAGTGTATTGGCTGCAGTCTGTCTCGACACTTAAACGTTTTGTCTGATATTTACAGTTTTGAATACATCGGTTTCACAGTATCGGAATGACTGTTGGAGATAAATTTACAACCTTACCTTACCAACATAAGACTTAGTATATCCGCGATATGGTAACGCTTTATTCATAGGTGAAAACATACAAAAACATGTATATAACGTTGGAAGTAGCAAACTGAATACATAAAAAAAAGACATAGAAAAGAAAAGTGGAGATAGGTCTTACTGCTAAGTTGATTTGGTCGTACATTGCGGCTAGGCTGTGAAAGGCCAGGAAAAAAAATGGAAGACTGGTTATGACGTTTTGATAAAATGGCACCAAGTGGCGAGGCAACTTATACGGCGCTTCTAGCTTGACAGCCATGTAACTCATTTCTTACTCTTTTTCATGTGCATAAATTATACCTTTTTATACTAAAGTTCTTGCAATGCAAGTCTCGTGAGCCGCTCAAGGTAGAGGTATACTATTAAAATGGTTATGATGAATTAGATGTCATATGAAAGGACGTGAAGAATATCATGGACAGAGAATGCAATCAATGAGGAAACCTTAAAGATAGTGGAAACGAAAAATACACTTAGAATCAGGAACAGACAGTTGAAATCTCCGATATGCATAATGAGAAAAGCGGTATTGGAGAATCTGACAATCACAGGATATGTCGAAAGCAAAGAGGACATAAGAAGGAAGCAGTCCACCGACATGACGAGCTGATGTGAATGAATGGCCGATCGGTCGTGGGAGGGCTGGTAAAAAAGACAAAGATTTGTAAGAGCTTCAAAGGATAGGAAGTGGTGGAAAGTCATGATCGTCTAGGTCCTGAAAAGACACGGCATATAGAAAGGTTATGTCAAACATCAACAGCCACGGTTCGTAGTGCTTGTCATAGAAATCATTTAGCAGTCCAATTCGTCAGTTTGTTTTTCTTCTTCGCTCCCTTCTGCTACATACCGTTTCTTGATCACGTGATCTACTGCGGGAAGAACGCTAATAACGACAATCGGGTTTTGAATGGTGCGCTGTGCGAAAGGCGAGGTGCTGTCACAAAGTGTCAGATTTAGAGCAACGCAGCTGGAAAAACGGATGTAGGGAAGGAAAATGTCGGGGTTTAGGCGAAGACAAGTCGTGGGTGAAGCGATCTGTCGTCAAATGTCGTTCTAGCTTCTTATTAGATTTGACAACTTTCACTTCCAGCTGCAACTTTTAGTTGTACTAGTTATAGTATTTCTATGGACTAAATATTGTATTTATATTTTTTTTGTTTTTGTTTTTGATGTGACGTTATATGCGTGACATATTCATTCTGCTTCTATGTCCTCTTTTCTGCTTACCCACTTTTGTGACTTGAATCAAGACATTTGATGGATTTCGTTAAGGATGAAGTGACAGCAAGTCACCTGAAGACTCCAGTATTGCAACAATGCTGTAGCCGTTTTTCTTCTTCTTTGTGCCTTGTCCCTTCAGGGCATGGACGATCATGGCTCTCTACAAACTTCCTTTCCTTTGCAGCTATGAGTAATGTTTGTCTCCTTACCATCCCACCATTCTCTTTTCTGCCAGCCATTTACAAAAGCTTGAGGTAGGTTACTCGATGTTTCCATCTACCCTTAAAAACATTCCTGTGTCAGATTCGCCAAACCTGCTTTCTTTCAAATATGTCTCAGGTATATCAACTGTTTTTTCTTCCGATTCTGAATAGAAGTTTTCTTTATTTACACTATTTATATCCAGACTATTTTCTTCACTTTTGTTGTTGTTATCATAACATTTCGACCATTGCTGCCTTCCGGTCTTCCTCGTGTGTATATCTAATATACGGGGGTAGACTGCTCTCGTTCCACTGCCCAGGCCAATGGCTTAATACATAAAAGCGTAGGCTTGTGAATTTAGTGGCATAATGGTTGAGAGTTCAATCATGGGTCAGGCGGTGTGTACTCCGTGGAAACATTCGAAAAATATTCTTTGTAGCCCTTTGTCTCTCCTACTCTCTGATCTGCTCTCCAGTGAGTGTCGAAATTGTCATGAAATTAACTACTGCTTGTAACTTTTGTTACTAGCAAAAACTATGCATCATCTTATTCGGTATATTGAACTTGATAAAAAATATATGATACCGTTTTCTTTTTTCTCGGCTGAGTTCCACAGCTATGACAATCATCAAGAAGTCTGTTATTTTATTCTTGTACAGAAATTTAAATATCTGGTAAGTATTATAATAGAAGACGGAAAACTGACACCCAAATCCGAATTGGAATGGCGAAAGATGCCTTTCAAAAAGCTAAGCAAGGCATTAAGAAACAGGAAAAATTATTTTATTAGAGACAAAGACTTATGAACTGTCATGTAATATCAGTTCTCTTATATATTGATTTTCTAAGCGTAACTTAGATGTGACACAAGGCCGAAAGTATGGGGTATCTAGTTAGGATCGAACTCACTTTTCAGCCGCGACTGATCGAGCAAGACAAGATTCTTAACCATTATACCACGCCGAGGTGTCCAATCAGTCCTCTTATATAGACGTGAATACTTAACAATTTTCTCACGGATGACGAGAAGCCTTGAGCTAAGAAAAACATCGTTCCACAGACGGATGCTGAGAATGCTATGCGCGGAAATTTAAATATCTGAGAAGTGTTTTAACAGAGGACGGGACGTGTGACACTGAAATCCGAAGGTGTATTGGGATCGCAAAAGATGTATTCCAAAAGCTAAGCAGAGTACTAAGAAATAGAAAAACTTCGCTTGAAACAAGGAAAAGAGTACTGAATTGTTACGTGATATATGTCCTCCTGCATGGCACTGAATGTTGGACAATCTCCTTCAAAGATGAAGAGAAAAGCAAAAGCAATGTGGTTCTACAGAAGGATGTTGAGGATACCATGGACATAACATGTGAGCAAGGAAAATGTAAAGAAAAAGGAAACTTACTTTACATCAGGAAGAGACAGTTAAGTGTTCTAGTGCACATAATAAGGAAAGAGGGCTTAGAAAATCTGACACTCAAAGGGTAGAATGAAGGCAAGAGAGACAGAGGAAAGCAACACATAACGTGTTAGTGAGCTTGAGTAAACGGATGGCGGAACAGTGTTTAGAAGTCACAGAGAGACAACATTTATTAAAAGCTACAAGAACAGGAATTCGTGGAGAGTCATAATCGCCTACGTCATGAGAGGACACGGCTTATAAAGAAGAATATATTAAAAAAAATATTAGCTTTTTTTCATCTGTAATAAAGAGACGGGGAAAGAAATACTAAGTTGTCAATTAAGTGACTGCGATTTTAATTGTCGATATGTTGTCCGAACTGCGTTGCTCATCAGTCACGAAGTCATAAAAGATCCTTGTTCAAACCATCACTGGTCTTTTTAGTAAATAGGGAGACTTTCTACCTGAATCTTTGCTGATGTCGTCAGTCTACCGTGTCTGTCCGGCGTTCCTAGTCTTTGCCTGCTCTATGCCAAAGATATTTTATCTTCACTCGAACGAATTGTGGCAAAAGGCCGAGTGTTGAAAGTTGGGAACCCACTTAGGAGTCCAAAAATAGTCAATTCTACTTGGCACTTCACCTTTCGGGGACTCCTCAGGCACAAGGTATCAACTCCAGTCAGATCTCATCAATTACAAGAAGCCATAAAGTATGTTTGACAGCCAGAGGAACAGCCAAAAGCGCGAGTTACGAATTGGAGATGTCAAAACCAATCAAAGTACAAAATTTAAATGTCTTTGTTTTAACGACTGAAGTGTTTTAACAGAAGACGAGGAATGTGACACCCAAATCCGATGGCGAATTTCAATAGCGTAAGATGTATTACAAAAGCTAAATAAGATATTAAGAAACAGGAAATTTTCGTTTACTATTTTTACGATGAGAATTTCGGCGTGTGGCATTGACATTTCACTCACTACAACTCTGCGGCGAAATTCTTAACGATAGTAAATTAAAAACTTCATCGTCATTAAAGTCATCATCATCGTAATTGCAGGGGTCCTGACGATTCTTTCTCTTCAGTGCTCATGCTTATTCATTTCACCTGAAAATCTTCAGGTTGAAATTACCTGTTTTTTTGGGGGGAGGGGGTTGCAGGATGTATTTTAAATAGGCTACTAATAGCCATGTTTTGGTGTCCATGACAGGGCGTTATTAGTGATTGCATCCTTACTTGCAGTTCCTGCCCTTCTTTATTGAATGACTTGTGAGATGAGAGGTAAATGGCCACAGAGCTGCCTTTCCAGGATAGATTCAATGTAGCATCTTTGCATACGCGATGTATAGATTTCTCTTCTCACCGTTATGCAGATTTTGTTTATTGTCTTTTAGTGATGCACGTGACCGTCACCGACTATCCAGTCCTTGGTAAAAATGTCATGCATGACACAGGTCCGTGGTGCAAAACGATTGGTGACCGCTGATGTAGATGTATTTCATATTCTTTCATATTAATTAATTCTCAAACCTATTCCTAGGTCTGTTTATTATCGCTGTCGGTCATTTTGTGATATCTATATTTCACTCACCTTCTCTTAGCCTAAACATTTCAAAGCATTAATATTTTCCATAATTCTATCGATCTGCCTATCGATCTACTTATTTTTTTAATTATTTTTTTTATTCTTTTCGTACGGGCCTATATTGAGGAAGCAGGATAAGTCATTTAGAGTTACACTGGACTAAATATAAACAGTTGGGATTCTTCTGTGGTTCCTCGGAATCTCAATCGTAACATCTCCACACCGCACATCAACCGATGCGCAGCGGTGTGTGATTTTGGATACTGGTGTGGGATTTGTTTCTGTGCCTTTTATATTTCCTGTTGCCCCCTTGTCGCCACCCACGTCTAATTTCGTATAGGTTCTGGTTCGTTCTATACCTAAACGAGTCTCGGGGTTCTTGTTAAGTCGTGTCTTTTTTTTTACTTTTTAATTGCTTCATTCACCGGAAAATAATAACCAAACACCAGAGTTTGATGAAAGCAAATTTATTTCTTGGCAAATAGAAAGAAGAGTTGATAAAGAAAAGAAGGAACAAAATAAAAAGAACATCTTTAGGTGACATCGGGTAGTCTTTTTCGTATGAGAGTATTTACAACCTGGGCGCGTGTTTTTCCGTTATATTCTTATGTGACAATAATCATTTAAAGTTAGATCTTGCAACCATTACCCTTTAATATTGCTTTGAGCTTTCCGTGACTATTCAATTCCAAAAAGCTGTCTGATACAGATGTCTGGTTTTCTATTTTCTCGTATTATTAACTTTTAATGCAAGTCTCAATAAGTATGTTATGCGTTGTTTTCTTCTGTCTCTCTTACCTCTAATCTGTCCTGTGAGTATCAGGTTTTCCAAGCCCTCTTTTCTTATTATGCTCCCTAGATTCTTCAACTGTCTTTTCCTGATGCTAAGCATAATTTTACTTTTTTCCATTTTCTCTAAAACTTCGTCGTTGCTCACATATATCCATGGTACCCTCAGTATCCTTCTGCGGAACCATATTTCTGTTGCTTCTTCATCTTTGGGGAGATTGTCCATCATTCACTGCAAGAGCTTGAGTAAATGGATAGTGGAACAAGGTTTATGAGAAATAAGAAAAAGACAAAATTCATTAAGAGCTACGATGCACAGGAAATTGTGGAGAGCCGTGATCGACCACGTCCTGAAGGGACACGGTGCATAAAGAAGTAAGAAAGACTCGACTACTTCGTGTGGTTCGAATCTTTCTCGGGGACTGAGACAAAGACTGAACACACACACACACGCGTGCGCGCACATACACACATACGCTTTCTCTTTCTTTCTCTCTCTCACACACACGCACGCACACACATATACACAAACGTGCGCGCGCGTGCTCAGTCGCTCACTCATTCGCTCGAATGGTCTGCATTTTTATACCTGTAAGAGCTGGTTTATATGGAGAATCGAGTATCACCTTTAATATCGCAGATGTTTCTCCAGACACAAAATTTCTATTGTTAATAGCCTGAATTTTCGTTTTCCTTATCATAGCCAGGATACCCCATTTTAATACCTATCGAGTTATCAGGAAAAAAAAAACCAGAAAGGACGAAAGCTAATAACATAATTTATTTGCGGTGAATAGCAGGGCCCTCTGTTTTTTTTTTATTATCCGTTTTCAACCAAGTTGTTTCAGCACGTGCCGATTTCATGAATATTGAATATATTATTTATATATTTGGATAATTATACATTTTTTTTTTGTTCAGATTTGTTGGCTTTGATACCTTTGGCAAGAGCTGTCCAGTTTTAACTTTCCAATCTCGATAGAGTCCAAAAGCGCTCCCCTCGTCCTTGTAAGCGACAAATTATTTTCCACCCTACAACCCCTTTCTCACAGACGAAAAGTCGCAAACATCTCACTTCTCTATCGCTATTTCCATGAAAAGTGCTCAGATAAACTACATTCCTTAATTCCACCAGTTCTAACCTCACAGCTAAGATCCCCTATGCTACGCACATACCTCATTCCCTTCGTACTCCATTGGTGAGGTCTAAGTTCCACTCCTGCAGCTTCTTCCCACAAACCATTGCTTTGTGGAACCGACTCCCAATATGTTGCTTCCTCGATCACAACAATCTTAACCTGTTCAAGTCTAAGGTTAAACGTTATCTTCCCTACTTAAACTGTGCCGTTTACTCAGTAACCCTCTACCACGAGTGTCTCCCGGACCTTGTATATCAATGTAAAAAAAAAAAAAAACATTCAACTTTGATGATGTTTGACACTTGGGTTACCCAGAAGTTATTTTCTCATTTATAGTCTCGGTTTCTGACGTTTTGTCCAATTTTAATTTTATTGTTCTAATTAATATTTTTCAACCGTTCTTTCTTTATTTTAATATCACATTGATTCCTGATTTAATTAGCATTTTCTTCGTCCGCTATCTTAACCTTTTCACTGCCGAAAGTCAACGTTTTCGAATTTCATGCATCAATAAACTTCAAACAAGATCGTCTCCTTGTTTCAGGCTTGCTTCATTTCATACGTTTACAAACAAAAACGAAAACTTCGGTTTGCAATGATGTCGGCTCCCCTGCATCCAATCGCGTACTGTGCAAACATATATTCGGATACAGTATAGTGTAATTACGTGTGACTATGGTTATCCAGCAATCTTGAATCGTTTATGCAAAAAAGAATATATACATGATCAATAAGCGACTGGCCATTCTCTAAATCGGGATGACAGTTGGCAATACCAGCGAGCGTTTTTGATTTACCATGGATAGAAGATGTGAGCAACGATGACGTTTTAGAGAAAATGGAAACAAAAAGGAAAATTATACTTAACATCTCAAAGAGACAGTTTCTATGGCGCATAATGAGGAAAGAGGGCTTGGAAAATCTTATACTCACAAGACAGATTGAAGGCAAAAAAGTAGAAAAAAAACAATGTATAACATACTTAGTGAGCTTGAGAAAATGGCGGAACAGAGTTTAGGAGAAATAACAGAAAATCAATATTTATTAAGAGCTGAAAGGGACAGGAAGTTGTGGGTAGCCATGATCGCCTTTTTCTGAGGAGACACGACACATAAAGAAGATTATTGGTGGGTTTCTTAAGTCGAATTATTAATGGTGCGTTGGTTGTTTAGTGTTTCAATGCAGATGATAATGGAGTAATCGAACAACAGTAGTAAAGGAATAATATACGTTGATAAGCTAGAATATACATAGATGAACAGACTACAATATAAAGACGGTAGATACGAACATATGTTAAAATAATACAATAGACAGATATGAACAGATTATTACAGACAAATATGCACAGACGAAAATAGAAATGCAGATGTTAACAGATGAACTAGATATGACACAATAAAATAGACACAATAAGGGTTGATATGTACAAATGCTAACCTCACATTGATTTCTACTTTAATTAGCTTTTTCTTAACCTGCTACCTTAACCTATTCACTGTTGGAAATCACCGTTTGCATCTTTCATGCACCAGTAAAACCTATAAATAAGGTCCTCGTCTTGTTTCAGACTTGCTTTGTTACATACGCTTACAATCAGAAAAAGAAAACGTTTCTCATCCACTGCTTTTGCACATTTAGCACAATGTTCAAAAAGTGGACGCCATCATTCAATATGGCCGATCTTCATACATTCAATAATTTTAATACTAATGGTGATCCTAGCTATTTCCTTATAAGGAAATATTCGGCATTCATTAACCGAGCAGTCAGTGCTACTTTCGGTTGAAATTTATAAAATCTATTAAAACAATTTTTAAGGAAGATAGTTTTCTCGAGTAAAGAAATTGTTCTCGCTCGTTCCAGTATTGATGGTATTCGGAGAATAAATGTCTTTTTTTGCTTCCATTTTCTTTAAAAAAATTTTTGCTGCTCACACGCTCCGTCCGCAGTATTCCCAGCATCCTGCTGCAGAACCATATTTCTGTTACCTCCTGTTTTCTTTCCATCTTTGAGGAGATAGTCCAGTATTAGCTGCCATATAGGAAGACTGATATTGCATATCGCTTCATCAATCTTTTCTTTATTTTTAATAAAATTTTCCTGTTTTTTAGTACTATACTTAGCTTTTGGAAGGCATCTTTAGCTAGTTCAATATACGCTCGGATTTCGGTGTCGCATTAGGAGGGCCTGGAGAATCTGATACTCACAGGTCAAATAGAGGGGAAAAGAGACAAGGAAAAGCAACGCGTGACATAACCTGGCGGGCTTAAGCAAGTGGATGGCAGAACGTGGTCTGGGGGAGTTGACAGAGGCACGAAACTTATTGAAAGCTACAAGGGAAATAGGTGAAGTGGAGAGCCATGATCGCCTACTTCCTGAAAGGACACGGCACATAGAAAGAAAAAAAAATTCTATCCTCTGTTAAAACACTTCCTACCAACAAAACGAAAAACATCAATAAAATTCGTAAATTTATCCACAGATAGCTTCGCCAAACAATATACCACACCTGTCAGGAAACATTCGGCATCATTAACCTAGCTCTAATGTCGGTGTAAATTTATAAAATCGTTCTCTTAAAGCAATTTTTTATAAAGACATCTTTCTCAGGTCCAGTAGCTGTTATAGCTCTTTCCAGCATTGATGGGAGTTTCTTTCCTAACTTTTTATTTTAAGTAGTGTGGAACGTTAACATTATGATTGTATCATTTTCTCTTCGGATTACATTTGATATCCAGTCTACATTTTGAAAGTCTGCTAGTGGTTTCTCTAATTTGGTACAGCTCTTGGTGATTGTGTAGCGCCAGTTCACAAGGTTCGAAGAAGTATTGTCTTCACTAAGACCCATAGGCTTCACTCGTTCAAAGCCATTTTTAAGCATTGAGCTGAGAAAGCGTTTGTACACAGCTGACAGCTTAGATATTTCTGAACGGGTTTGGTGGGATGCATGACATCCATATGAAAGTCTCGATCTAGCGAGACTATTCAAGAGTATGATTCGAGATTTCAGATTATTGTTTTGGTTTTGTAGCAATTTGCGGTGTTGGGCGAAACTGTTCCATTTCCTTTTCTCCTCTTCTATAATTTAATGCATACATAATGCATATATATGCATATATAATGCACATATATAATGCACATATATAATGCACATATATGCATATATATTGCATGTATAGATGCCTATATAATGCATGTATGTGCATATATAATGCATATGTGCATGTGTAATGCATATATATATATATACATATATAATACATATTAGGAGGCACGGTGGAGCAATGGATAGCGGCTTGGATTAAGGAATCGCAGAGTTCGAATTCCAGTCGAATCCATTACATTCACTTACGTGCTAATACTCTTCTTCTCCCTCCAGCTATGGGTAAATAGCAGGACAGACTGGGTTCTATAGCCTTGGATGGCAATTGGTCTAGGAGAAGGACAACTCTGAATTCAAAACCTGCGGAAGGTCGTTTGGGGACATTGTGGCACTTAGTGCACCAGGTCTCTGAATTCGGCCCTTCAAAAAGTGTGGTTGGTTCTGCACGAAACCATCACCATTATAATCAAATCTCACGTGCCGGTGTCGGGCTGTCGGTTTCCTGGGAACTGATCTGCTTGACCCTCATACGTCGAATCTCGACGGGAGAGTCGACTATAATACATATATAATGCATATATGCACTAAAATTCGTATCTTTCTTATCATTATCGCATATATATGCCGGTACATTTTCTAGCTTTCCTGAGATCAGATTACATATATTTCTGTGTTAGGCTGATAGGAATTATCGACCGTAACCTGATGGATGTTCCCTTCGATTTTCCCATTATTTCCTACGAGACTTTGTGGAAGTTGAAAAATAACAATGTCTCGTCCCAAAAAGACAGACGAAAGAAAATTGACCCATTTCGCCCAATCGAGATAATGTTTTCTGCTGACATGAAGTGGCAATATATTATTGAATCAATTGGTAGGTCTGCTGCTAGGAAAGTTGGTTCACTTTGTCCGGTTAGACAATTTTTTCTCAGTAGAATCTGTCTTACACATTTATTATAAATCGATCATTTGTCCATGTCTTGAATATTGCTGTCACATCTGGTCTGGTACTTCTCTTATGTATTTAGAGGTTCTTGATAAAATCCAAATAAGAATTTGCAATTTTATTGGTCCTAACCTAGTCAGTCACATTTCCACCGGCATAACGATATCTGTGTCTTTTCTATAAATATTTTCATGGAAATTGTTCTGATGAACTTTCCTCTTTCATATCTCGACATTACGAATTTAAGCGCAGTACTAGATTGGCAGTTAGGTCTCATTATTTTATACTTGAAATTACTGTTGAAAATGTTAAACGTGATCGTTTCTTCTCTCGACCGTCTTGTTTTTGAAATTCCGTGACGATCTCTTGCTTTCCAGTCAAATTTTATCTTCAAAGATTTAATTGCAATGTAATTTGTTATCTTCTGTATTCCTAATTCCTGTTCTTTTATTTTTCTCTCTCCTTAATAATGTTTTTTTTTTCTTTTTCTCGTGTACTTTCACACTCAGTGCCCCCCTTGCATCTTAGTGGCTTTATTACCTTGCTTGGGGTGAAAGGAGTGAAAGAAATAAAGTTTCTCCCATCGTTATTGGGGTCAGTATAATACTTTTAAATCCCGCTTGAGACAAACATGTACCTCGTTACATTTTCTTCTTACTAAATTTAGCTTATTTACATTATTTAAACTCTGAATATTGTCTTCATCGTTGTTATCAGCACAAGGTTTCGACCGTTGTACCTTGCAGCCTTCATCGACCCGGATAACTTTCTCGGGTTTTCTAAATAAACCGATTATGTAGTCTACAAGGGTAGATTACGTTCCACTGACCATGTCAACGGATATATCACCAAGTACTGCTCAGTTATTGCGCGTCCCTTTTCTAATGAGTCTGATTGAACTCACAATTACTATGTTTCCTTCAATTACTATGTTACTATTACTATATTAGCAAATTCACGAACCAACGTGTTAATCCACTAGATCAGTGTGGAAATAGTAGTATAAAACGTGAAGCCTTAAACCTTCTCTGTCTGTAACTAAGACTGCTGCTGCTGCTGCTGCTGCTGCTTGTCTATCTTGACAAAAATAAGGAAAATTGTCCAAGTATAAATAAAATAAATTATGCTGTGGCCTTGTTAGGATCAGAAATAAAAAGACAAGAAAGGAATTGATTTAAACATTAATATATTAACAGAAACAGTAATACAAGCATATACAAACGAGAGTGTTTAAGCAAGAATGTTCGGTCCAACTGTGCGAGCTGACTGCTGGAAACTTCACCCTGCAAAAGGCAATACCTGCTCGTGTTTATACCTGGGAGAGTCCATGCATCCGTAGGTAAATTACCATAACAAATTATAACTCCTCATCCCAGAAACTCAGAAAGAAATCTTAGCTTAGGCTGATACGGCACAAAAACAAATAGTTGGAAATTATATTAAGAAGATTGTGTAGCGACAATCTTTTGAATGGGTGATCCGTTTGTCCTTAAAATTAATACTCAAAATCCCCGGGTTGAACACTAACTAGGAACACTGATGTGAAATACGCAGTTGTGTCATTTTAAGCAGGTCCCTTACCACCATGTATTGATCGTTAAGGATCTGCTTTAACGCAGCTAAAAATAACCATCTCCTTATATTTCATCAATAAATTATTGTATGCCACTAATTGGCACCCCCGTCTCTCATGCGTTGGGTCCCCTGCTTTCATTATCGTTCTGTGTAAATATATTTTCGGACGGTGCCGGCGAATTACATGTGACTATGGTTACCCAGCTACCTTGAATCGCTTATGCAAAAGAATAAATACGTGGTCAAGAAGCAACTGGCCAGTCTTTAAAATGAACCGACAGTTGGCAATCCAAATGACTGTTTGACTTGCTGATTGGCGGGTTTCTTAAGTCGAATCATTAATTGTGCGTTGGTTGTTTAGTGTTTAAATGCAGGTGAAATGGAGTCTGAGTGGGCGAACAACAGTAGCAGAGGAACAGTCTAGATTAATAATCTATAATATACGTAGATGCACAGACTACAATACAAAGACGGCAGATAAGAACCTGTTAAACAAATATTAAAAGAATACAATAGAAAGATAGATATGGACAGTTTAACATAGACAAATATGCACAGAAGAAAATAAAAAGATAGATGTTAACAAATTAACTACAATAAAAAAGACACAATAAGGGTTCATATGTAAAGAATTAGCCAACCTAATTACAATAGACAGGCTTAAACAGACTACGATAAACAAACATATTAACATTAAAAAAACTATTAACTGACTAGAATAGACGTGAAGAGATCAGATTCATATTAACAGACTATAATAGGCAGATATATGTGTTAAATAATAGTTTAGCTGACTATAATTTTTAGGGGGAAGTGCATCTCTACTCTGACTTCCGGAGGTTGACAGCTGGGGTCAGATGTGAGCCATAATAAGGAAGTCGATTCTGATTGTCTGAAGTAACGTGGGAAAGAAAAATAAGAGAAAGATTTGAGCAATTGGTTCTTACCCGTCAAGTGATGTAGACGTGTTCTCTTTCGTGATCGAAACGGCTCCCCAGTGAGTGAGGGGGGGGGCGACCCCCACTGAATAGTTAGATAGTGTACATGTCGACATGAGTAATAAAAATAGTTAAGTTAAAATTCTCTATGTTGAAGTCTTTCATTGCTGAACTAAAACAGTTAGCGATCGCCGACCGAAAGAAGACGAGATGCGACCACCCCACATATATATATATGAAATGATATTAAAATACTATATTAAATAGACGAGAACAGATGAAACATAGGAAGAGATGAAAGAGATATGAAGAGACTACAATAGACAGATATGAGCAAATTCCAAATTATACACATAGATAAATATGGATAGGATGCAAGAGACAGATGTAAACAGATGTCATCTGAACAGAATACAACAGACAGATATGAACAAACTCCAATAGACAGACATTTGTGAACCAGTGTACAAACAGTCATGTCACGCATCTCGTAAACCATTAAGATCGTAGAGATACAATATGTACTGCAACCATGGAAGCAAGGGTGTGACTAGGGTAAGATAACCTGACGGATGCCATCCCTCCTCAATTTTCTTTCTCTAAGACGAGTTGCCAGACCTGTGCAAAAGAGCGCACGCAGTTATGTTGAGCCATAACTGGTGGGGATGAAGAGACGAATTCAAACTTTTCCTCAAGGGTGGGTGCCCTGTTGCATAACAAAAGCAATATGAATGAGAAGAAAATGGTAATAACTGTATTTACAACTTAATACACACGCACGCACACACTCTATCTCCTTGAAATTTGTGCGAAAGTGTACGTGAGAAACTCGACCGGAAATCGAACTTCGCTCGCCGATTTCGCTTTCTAAGTAGCTAACCGTTACACTACCCTATGTACGTATATACGTTACAAATTGTAGGCTACATTAAAAGGGGGCGGTGGAAAAGAAATGTTAGAGTAATTTCTATTCATGATCAAATTTCGCGAACTTTTGTTGTGAACAGACTGGAATAAATAGATAATGCTTGGCTCTCGGAGACTTTACGAATATTCAGATACTCAGACGGCTCAAGAGATATGGCGGTCCTGTCGCGACAAACACTGACGCAGAAAGCCTAACAGTGCTTGCTTTTGTTTGGACATTGAATTGTGACAATTTCCAACAAATGTCAAGGAGGAGAAAGAACGAGATAGAGAGATAGTGTGAGTGGATGCATACGTGTGCGTGTGCGTCTCTGTGTGTGTATTTGTTAAGTTGTAAATACAGCCACAGCCATTTTCTTCTCATTCATATTGCTTTTGTTATGCAACAGGGCAGTGACCCTGACTGAGTCATATGAGTGCATGAAATATTGTTTAATGACGAACTATTGAGAGACTTAGCAATCCTGAGCGAAGGTGTAGAGTTATTAAATGGATAAAAATATGGTAGAGTGGTTAATCGTTTTGGAACCTGATGAAAAATAAAAATTCAGTTTAAAAATATTAATTTAAATCTATAAAATCCTTATGAGGAAGACATCAGGAAGATTTGATCCTAAAATAAGATTCATTAAAATCGAGTATAACTGAAATTCCCTGCTGAGTCCCGCAGCCCTGAAGAAGTCGTGATGATGTGATTAATGTGTTTGACAAAATTCGGCAAACTTTCCGTCTCAGACGTTTTCAAGAACCAATGTCTATTTTGTAAGCAGAATTCCTTTGTCTACATCCACTGAGACGGTCGAAAGTACTTGTACAAAACCACACAACATGAAATTTCGGTCCCAGTACTCAACAAATTATTCGCAAATTGGAAAAATACAATAAAAAAATTAAACCGTCTAACCATATCGGTTTATTTTATTCAAACTTGTTTGGATGAATACTTGCTGCTTAAATATACCTTATTCTTACATATATATATATATATATATATATATATATGATAAAATATAGTTTTAAGATATGCTATATTTATGGGTTAGTTTGGTTTGGTTCATTGGTTTGTTTTGTTTTACGGCATATCAAGCTCAATGGGTCATTTAATGCCGATAACTTTTTTTTCAGGTAATATTTTTGTTTTGTCAAAAAACTATTTCCGGTAATAGTTTTTCTTCAAAAATTTATTTCTGGTAATAATATTTTACAAAGTATTTCTGGTATTAAAACCTACTTTTACACTTTCATAGTGTTTTTACCCCAGTTTCGGGGTTAACTATTTGCCCATTTTTGGGACCCTAACAGGTGCTACCACCCCGGGTCAGTGTGGACCTGAGAACACCACCAATTAAGAGGTGGTTCCACGTTCCTCAAACCTCCTGAACAGAGGCCTTGCTGTTGGACGTAGTTTATCGTCTTACCCAGGACGCGGATGTAGTTTATCGTCATACCCAGGACGAATTAATGGGTTAGAGTGTTCATTATCAGGGACAGAGCATAAGTAGGTATAATAGTAGACATTTAAAGTCAGCACCCAGCGTTGATAGTCTGTTTCATGATTAAACGCAATCGTCAGGCTATTTTAAGCAATAAACAAACTGTCGCCGCTAGGTGTTGATTTCAATGGTCACTTTTATATTTACACACACACACACACACACACACACACACACACACACACATATATATATATATATATATATATATATATATATATATATATATATAGTGGGTGAAATAAATATTCGTACACTTGAAAAATTGTATTTTTATAAATGTAAAAGCCTTAAATAAAACAAATCTCTTCACATTTTATGTATAAAGACACACACTATTAAAAAATAATAATAAACTTGATTAATTCTCATTCTAACTAATGCATCTAACTAGTGAAAAAAATATTCGTACAAATCGATTATTAGAATAAAATAATCAATTAATTATGAAAAAATTATATTCTAGAATGTTCCAGTAATGTTATCAGTAATTATAGTTAACGCTATTAGCCATTATCAGAGCATTCTACAATTTCTAGTCTTACGAGAAGGTTCTAATAATGCCTAAAGGTAAAGAATTGACTGTTTCACAAAAACAACAAATTTTGCCTCTTTGGAAAGATGGGAACAGTTACAGAACGATTTCTAACAACCTGAATATTCCTTTTACTACAATTGCTTCGTTCATTGCAAGGTTTAAAACTCGTAACAGCGTCGAAAACCAAAGACGAACAGGTGCTCAGAGGAAGATTTCTCTAAGATCAGCAAGGATATTAGGACGCCAGATTCAACAAAATCCAAAGGTTACCCGAGAAGAGCTGCAGGAACATCTGCGTGCATTAGGGATTAAAGTAACTAAGCGTACAATAAGTAATGAACTACACAAAAACAGTCTGAAATCACGCATCCCAAGGAGATGCTAGGCTAAAATTCGTTAGAGAGCATAAGGATAAAGAATATTCGTTTTGGGAAAAAAGTACTATGGACAGATAAAACTAAAATAGAGTTGTTTGGTCATAATTATCGAAATCATGTGTGGAGGAAGGACGGTGAAGCCTACTTACCAAAGAACACGTTGCCAACTGTAAAGTTTGGTGGTGGCAGTATCATGATATGGGGCTGTTTTTCTGCAAAAAAGTGTTGGCAGAATATCAATAATAGATGGCAAGATGAATGCCGAAAGCTACCAGAAAATCCTGCAAGACAATTTAATGCGTTCTGTTGAGAGACTTCGGCTACCACCTGATTGGGTTTTCCAACTGGATAATGATCCTAAGCATACCGCTAGATCTACAAAGAAATGGTTAGCTGAAAGTAACGTTGATGTCTTGCAATGGCCAAGTCAGTCCCCAGACTTGAACCCAATCGAGAATTTATGGCGATATTTGAAAATTCAACTTGGGAAAAGAGCACCAACAAATATCAAGAATTTGAAGGCAATATGCCAAGAAGAATGGGACAAAATACCACTCAATGTGTGCAAATCATTAGTTGAGACGTACAGGAATAGACTGGTAGCTGTTGAACTCAATAAAGGATATTCCACAAAGTATTAAATTAAGTTAATATGCTTTTTTTTGTTTTGTACAAATACTTTCTTCATCAGTTAAAATGAAAAAATGCATTAATTTCTGTTAGAATAAGAATTAATTAAGTTTATTACCATTTTTTAATAAGATGTATCTTTACACATAAAATGTATCAAAATTTGTTTTAGTTAAGGCTTTTACATTTATAAAAATACAATTCATCACGTGTACGAATATTTATTTCCACCCACTGTATATATATATATATATATATATATATATATATTCATGAATTATTCACACAAAAACAAAAGCAAAGGTTAATGATTTAATTGGCGAGAAATCCATCATCGCAAACAATTCAAATAATATACAAAAACCTCCGAATCCGTTATGAATGAATTGATCCTTGTTTCCATAAATTTCTGCCGTATTAGTTCTTATTTTTACTACAAGCTTTCGTCTGTTCCTACAGACATCTTCATGTATAGAATAGATGTTGTTCTTGTTTTTCTCTTAGTAATAAGAGAACAACGAAAATATATGTATTGTTGTATCCGAAAATGCTATTGAAAATGAGTTATTGTTTTGGAGCGCGCCAGTAGCAACGCTGAGTTTGATTTTAAATTTTTAAAGGTTGTGCGTTCATATAAATATGGTGATGAACGAATTTTTTACTGGTAAATTTTCTGTCAAAGTGACATGAACTATATTGTTCAATAATTACAGTAATGTCGCACTTATTATCCAAAAGTCGCACTTGGATCAGTTATTTAAATTACGATAAACGTGCAATCAATTTACAAATTCATGAATTATTCACACAAAAACAAAAGCAAAGGTTAATGATTTAATTGCTGAGAAATCCATCATCGCAAACAATTCAAATAATATACAAAAACCTCCGAATCCGTTATGAATGAATTGATCCTTGTTTCCATAAATTTCTGCCGTATTAGTTCTTATTTTTACTACAAGCTTTCATCTGTTCCTACAGACATCTTCAGGTATAGAATAGATATTGTTCTTGTTTTTTCTCTTAGTAATATATATATATATTACAGCAAAGAAACAAATATTACCTCAACATAGAGTTTTTTGCTGTAAAAAATATACATCCTCTGTTATAATAAATACATTGAGCTCTCTGTGGATCAGTTTTAATAACTAATATTACTAGGATCCACCCGGATTATATACCAACGGATCGATTACCTGTACTACATATATATATATATATATATATATATATATATATATATATATATATATATAAGTAAATATGTATGTACAGATAGATATAGATAGATAGATAGATAGATAGATAGATAGATAGATAGATAAGTAAATATGTACATGTATAACATTAATAAAATATAAGAAATTAATTAAAACCCATCATTTACCTGGCTGTTGCTTTCTGTGGTAGACTGGTTGTCAACCAAAGTTATAGGAACCAATCTGTTCTGCTGTTTAACCCATAGCTGGGTGGAGAAGAGATGGATTCCTACTTTTTCCAAGCGTATTTGCCCTTAAGTGAGTGTAACGCACTCGACTGTAATTTGAACTCGGCTCTTCGATTTCGCATTCCAAGCCGTTTTTCATCACATCAACCGCACATTCAAACTTACAGCATCTGGTATACCCAATTGGTCACCAGCTCAACGTTGCTTAACTTTGGGTGGCCGCACGAGAATCGTTTTTTCAACGTGATATGGCCGTAAACAAGAGAATGTTACTTTGACCCCGAAAATATGTTGCTACTTGTTTCCTTGATAGTCTGGACTCGCTGAACTACATTGGAATTATATCGTCTAAAAAGTGAACTCCGTGTGTGCGAGCTGATCTTTACTTTAAACATGTAGCGCAGTTGCCAAGAAGAATATGCAAAAGATAGACAGTACACCGTCTCCTGATTCTTGCAAGCGAAGAAAAGCTAGCAACAACTCTTTATACATAAATTTCAATTGTCACTTATTGGTTTTCTTACGTCATTCATTCGATGACCTGCACACAGTTCCATCTTTCATTTCTTTGGTGCGGCGAATCTATTCATTCATTCATTCAGCTATTCGTTTGTTCGGTCGGGTTCTTTCATTCATGGACAATCTCGACTCACAAGGATTCTGTGCCAGTTTGTTGTTACTGAACAATTGGTCCGTCTCGAAGACAAGGAGCGACATATTAATATCCGTCTCCGAAGAATTCACCAGACTTACATGAAATATTAATAGATATTTATTTGACGAGAATGTTTACTTTTAGAAAACAGAACTGGGACAAAAATGTGATATCGATAACGTTTATAGGCAGGGTCGGATGAATGCCAACTGAAGCCGTAAGCACAGTCCAACAATAGTGCCCTCCCCAGATAATATCTAGAAAGAGAGCTACTGTTTTCAATTTTGTTTCACTATTTAATCTTATATAAATCTTAAATATTAATGATGCAAATCTTCTTCTTCTTCTTCTTCTTCTTCTTCTTCTTCTATGCCTTTCAGGGCGTGCACGATTATGGTTCTCCACTTTTCCTATCCCTTGTAGTTCTTAGCAATGGTTATCTTTTTGCTACAATCTTAACACCTTCAAGTCTAGTGTTAAATGTTATCCTTACTAAATACCCTCATAATCTACACTTCTTACCTGCTTCACTTGTTATGTCTATCCAACATCATTCAATAACTCTCTAACTTGAGTGGCTCTAGTGTCTTGTACTGAGTGAGAAAAATTTCAGCAGGTTTTTTTTTTTACGCATTTCACCCCAAGCAAGTCAGGAGTGCCGCTAGCACGCATGGGGTCACGGAGATTGAAAATGAGAAAGTGTGTGTAGGAGGGATAGGGGAAAAGGGAAAAAAACAGGACAGGAATCAAGGCAACAGAAGATGGCGATTGACGTTGCATTCAAATTTTTGTAGATTGTAGTTATCAGGGAAGCAAGTAAGCAGAAGGGACTTCCAATGTCGGAAAGTACGAAAAAAGAAACTGTTGGAGCAGAACAGAAAAGGGGTGGGACCTAAATGCCAATCTAGTAGCACGCGTAAATTCCTGTAGTCAGAGAAAAAAGTCCGTCGGAGCTTTCTTTCTTTTTATGTGCCATGTCCCTTCAGGACGTGAGCGATCATGGCTCTCCATCTCCTTCTATCCCTTCCAGCTCTCATCAAGCTCCTTCCTCTGCTTCCTCCCCAGACAACGTTCTGTTACCCACCTGCTCAAGCTCATCAGGTATGTCACGCGCTGCTTTCCCTTGTCTCTCTTTCCCTTTATTTGACCCGTGAGTATCAGATTCTCAAGACCCTCTTTCCTCATTATGTGTCCCAAAAACTTCAGCTGCCTCTTTCTGGTGTTAAGTATAAGCCTCCTCCTTGTTTGTAACCTCTTTAAGACCTCATCGTCGCTCACATGCTCGGTTCACGATATCCTTAGCATTCTTCTGTAGAATCACATCTCCGTCGCTTCGAGTCTCTTCTTCATCTTTGAGGAAATCGTCTAACATTCGCTGCCGTAAAGAAGGACAGATATCACTTAAGAGCTCAGTATTCTTTTCTTTGTTACCAAAGAAATCCTCCTGTTTCGCAATACTCTGCCCTGCTTTTGGAATGTGTCCTTGGCCTTCCCAATACGTCTACGGATCTCAGTGCCGCACTTGAAAATATTTGTAAAGGCTATAATAAAAAAAAAATGTACAAAAGACAAATACAAATGCGTAACTTGTGTTTGAAAGTTCTCAAAAGTATACCTTCATCTTCTACGTGATGTGTACCTTCAGGTCGTGGGCTATTATGGCTCCCCAGAATGTCCTGTCCTTTATAGCTCTTAGAAAATTTTGTCTCTTTGCTATCTCTTATAATCCCTGTTCTGCCAGCCATTTACACAAGCTCGTTAGATAGGTTATTCGCTGAATTCCTCTGTCTCTCTTACCTTCTAGACGTTCTGTGAGTGTTAAATTTTCTAAACCCTCTTTTCTTATTATGGGCCCTAGAAATTTCAGTTGTCGCTTTCTGATTCTAAGTATAATGGTCCTTTTTGTTTCCATTTTCTATTCGTCGTTGATCACATGTTCATTCCATGGTGTTCTCAGCATCCTTCTGTAGAATCAATTCTCGGTTTCGTCAAGTCTCCTCTTCATATGTAGACTTACGGCCACACCACGTTGAACCACCGGTTCCCGTAAGGTCACCGAGGTTAAACAACGTCGAACCCGGTCAATACCTAGATGGGTGACTACCTGGGAATACCAGGTGTTGTAAGCTTGGATATGCGGGTGGTTTAATGGATAATGATTCGGAATTGTGAACCGGAGAGCCGAGTTCCAATTCCCGTTGGGTTCGTTATATTCACATGTGCAAATACACTTAAGAATGTTATGAATCTCTCTCTCTCTCTCTCTTTCTCTCTCTTCTCCTCCCCCTAGCTATCAGTTAATTAGTAAGACTTATAATCTCAAAAAAAAATATTCTTAAAATCTAAAAAATATTTTCTGGCTTTAAATAACCTGTAAAAGGGTCGATAAGCTGTAGAAAACGACTCAATCAATCATCTTCATATACGAGGAAATTGTTCAGCACCCACTGCTATATAGAAGGAGTGGTATTACGTAGCGGTTTAGTATTCTTGTTTCTAGCGAAATTTTCCTGTTTCTTAGTATTTTATTGAGATTATGAACGGCATATTTCCCTATTACAATGCGCCTGAGGGTTTATGTGTAACGTTTTCCATGATCTGTTATAATACTCGACAGATTGTTATATTTTTGCACTTGCTTGAGTATAACATCCACAATTCGTAGCCCGTATCTTGGGTTGCCCAAGATAACGACTATATATTCTATTTTCTTAGAATTGAAGGTTAGTCCTTTCTTCCAGCTTTTTTTTACTACTCTCTCTAAGAGTCTCTGCAGTTTTCTTTCTGTGCTTTCCATTAGTGCGGTGACATCTGCGTATTTTATGTTTTTAAGATTGTGTCCATCAATCTTACAAAATTAATTAACTAATTAACAAAAAATAAGATAAATATTTTTCATAAATAGTTTTTTCCAGCAGTTTTCGTATTAGTTTTAGCGCAAATATGGTCTGGTTACTACAAGGCACAATACCTTCAAATGAAAAAAATTCTTTTGATGCTCTAAGCAGGAAAGTAGGCTTGGAGAATTTGACACTCATAGAAAATATCGGAAGCAAAATGAACAGGGAAAGGCAACAGCCCACTGATTTGACGAGGTTATGTGACTGGGTGGCAGAGCGGTGGAGGTGAAATTTTTGGCAAAGCGACAAACGGTGCTAAGAGCTACAAAGATTAGGAGGTTTTCGAAGGCCAAGATCGTCCGTGTCCTGAAGTGACACGGCATATAGAACAAGAAGAAGCATGTGCTTATTTTGTTTAATGCTTAAACTGATGAAACAAAGAGGGGTAGAGACAGGTAGAGATTTTTAGACGGCGTCAATTTTAGCACAACGCCAATTTCTCAGGATATCGCGAATTAAAAATTATTGGATGGGTGCAAAATTTTTCCGAAGAAAAAACAGTTTTCCTGATGCTAATTTTCAAAAAAAAAAAGCACTAGGAACTTTTGCACCTGTCTAATCCTGTTCAAACAAGCCTACTGTTCAAAACTCGTGATGACCAGAGATTGGCAGCTGATCTCTCATATGATCTAGCTCTAACATATCAGTAGGAGAAAACTGGTCTGTTACATTCAATGCCTCGAAAACCAAACTAGATACATTCCATCATCGCCAATCAGACCCAAAACTAACACCAGTCTCGATGAATTGATGCCCCCTCGGTGGGACTCTGTGACTCACCGCTAGAACTCGTGCATATCATCCATCGCTAAAGATGCTGGGAAAATGGTCGGTTCTCTGTACCGCTCCAGTAAGTACCTGACTCCTTGTGCTAGATTTACAAGAGCCAGATCAGGCCTAAGATTGAATACTATTGTTATATTTGGATGGGAGCTGCCCAGTCCTCTTTCCAGTCTCGGTAGAGTGTAAAAGCTTCTCCGAGTCCTTATGGGTGACAAATTATTTCCTACCCTCCAACCCTTCTCGCACAGACGGGATTTGGCAAGCTTTTAACTGTTCTATCGCTACTTCCATGAAATGAGCTCGAATGAACTGTATTCCTTGGTTCTGCCTGTTCTAACCGTCACGGTCAGGACCCGCCATGCCATCCACATTGTCGCAAACCATCCTCATTTCCTCCGTATTTCATTGCTGAGAAGTAATTTCCACTCGAACAGCTTCTTCCCGCGAACGACTGCTTTATGGAACCGACACCCAAGAGGATGTTTGCCCGATCATTACAGTCTTAACCTGTGCAAGTCTAGGGTTGACAGTTATCTTTCCCTCCGATCCGCATAAACCACTTCTTACTCTTATCTCGAGTAGCCTTTGACTCCTTGTACAGAGTGAAACTCACTGTAAAAAAAAATGGCGTCACGGATTATTAATTATTATAAATTATTAATTATTATTAATTATAATAAATTATTAATTATTATAAATTGCCTAGTCCAAAGTACCAATAAAGAGGCGATGCTACGTCCAAATTCGCTAACAATGGTGTGTAATGGTAAATTATTACCATGCTGTTTTATTATATATACACAGTGCGACAGATATTTCAAGAGAAAATGAAAGCTGACGTAACGTAACAGGCTTCAGATTTTTATATCCCCTTTTCTTTTTATCAAAGCCATTGATATGACAACTTTCAATTTCACTCAGGAAATAAAACAAAAACACCTGGAACGTTAGCACTAGCCAACCTCAGCGACTCGAAGATATCTAGATTCTCGCAAGTGGCCAGGTCCTTCGTGATCAAGGTCAGTAATGAGTTCTGACAGATACCTGTCCTCTATGGTCAAGAGATCGAAACAGTCTAAGAGGTCAGACGTCGTTAGAATGTTGAGTGGGGTGTTAGAGTGCGTCCAGCAGGAGCAGATTATCAATTATGACTCCAGTCAGTCGCGATGAAAAAGATCACCGAGCAATGCGACTTGAGGTGACATGGGAAGCTTACTATCGATATGAAATAAGGAAAACTAGTCCCGAATTAGATCTCTCTTACTTTCTTCTTTCCACGTCCTTATACTGCAGGGTCTCTCAACTCCAGAACGCGAAATGATCTTATGTGTTTTCTGCTCCTAAACACTTGAACATCATTGGACATTGCTGAGAAAATCAGAAGCTATCTCATTACATCAAACTAGTAAAGTATTACATAGAGAGAGAGATAATGAACATACTGAGATAGATAGATAGATAGATAGATAGATAGATAGATAGATAGATAGATAGATATAAACTGACCGAGATAGATAGATAGATAGATAGATAGATAGATAGATAGATATAAACTGACCGAGATAGATAGATAGATAGATAGATAGATAGATAGATAGATAGATAGAAATTGTCCGAGATAGATAGATAGATAGATAGATAGATAGATAGATAGATAGATATAAACTGTCCGAGATAGATAGATAGATAGATAGATAGATAGATAGATAGATATAAATTGTTCGAGATAGATAGATAGATAGATAGATAGATAGATAGATAGATAGATAGATAGATAGAAACTGACCGAGATAGATAGATAGATAGATAGATAGATAGATAGATAGAAACTGACCGAGATAGATAGATAGATAGATAGATAGATAGATAGATAGATATGGCTATGTAAGCGAACAGAATATTTTAAATATGGAGAGAAGGAAATAAAGAACACGAAAAATATCTCACGAGGCTGAGATAAATATCAGTACATTTGTAAGCTTGTAAAACCTGCAACTTTCTATAGATTATGCATGTCAAAGACTCCACGATTACATTTTACTACCATGACTCCCTTCAAACCAGTGTCGCATACAACCGCACCCATCTTTTAAACCAGCGACATTAATGCCTTTCCAGCCATCAACGATTCAACCAGCATTAAAATCCCTGCAATCAACAGTACCATCGCCTTATTCGCCAGCATCCCTTCAACCGCCACAAACATCTTCAGTTCTCCTACTTTCTTCTTCTACATCAACTGATGAGCACTTAGTTTGTCTTCCCATGTTTGGCCAAGAAATGGCGGGAAACCTGCCATCCAGCGAAATTGTTTTATGATACGATTGCTTCGTTATCATTGTGGTGGCCGACGTCATCATCGCTAGAGTTACACCAGTTGTGATTATCACAATTGTTGGAATTCGACACCAAACAGATACTGGGATTATAACTATAGAAGCGAAAGAAAGAAAGACAGAAAGTAAGAAAGAAAAAGCGTGGAAGAAAAATACAAAGAAAGAAAGAAAGAAAGAAAGAAAGAAAGAAAGAAAGAAAGAAAGAAAGAAAGAAGGTTGGACAACATAATAGGAAAAATATCCGAAAGGGATAAAAATTTACGAGTACGCTCTTAGCTAGCAAGCTAGCTTGATAGATAGATAGATAGATAGATAGATAGATAGATAGATATGAACAAAATGTGATAGATAGATAGATAGATAGATAGATAGATAGATAGATAGATAGATAGATAGATAGATAGATAGATAGGAACCGAATGAGAAACAGAAAAGGAAAACTTCGAAAATATTGAAACGGAAAAGAGGAGAATGGGGAATATAAAATAAAAAAAATGAAATGAAAATTCATGGGAGATTTGTGAATGGCCTTTGGGGATAGTTAATCAGGAAGAAAATAATTATGCGTGAAGACAACACAGAAAAAAAATGATAATATTAAAAAAGCGTCTTAAATAAACTGGAAATATCAGAAATGTGCAGAAAACGAAAGTAAGGAAAAAAGAAACGCCCAGCAAACTCGATGGGAAAGGCGCGGATGTGGATAGAGTAAATGGCCTTAACAAGAGAGATGTATAGATAAAATGATAGGTAAAAGAAGAAAAGCGAGAAAATGGAAGGAAAGTAAGAAAAAAAGAGGATTTAATATGGAAGGTAAAAGAAAGAAAGAAAGAAAGAAAGAAAGAAAGAAAGAAAGAAAGAAAGAAAGAAAGAAAGAAGCATTAATAAGAAAAATTGGAGGAAAAACGAACGAGAATTTACTAAGAACGAACGGTAAAAGAAAGAAGGGAAATCAGAAAGTGTGAATGAAAGAATGAAAGAAAAATAAATTAATAAGAGGCCAAAGAAAGAAAGAAAGAAAGAAAAAATGTGATTAATGAGAGAAGAAAGAAAGAAAGAAAGAAAGAAAGAAAGAAAAGGATTAATGAGAGAAGAAAGAAAGAAAGAAAGAAAGAAAGAAAGAAAGAAAGAAAGAAAAGAAAGAAAGAAAAGGATTAATGAGAGAAGAAAGAAAGAAAGAAAGAAAGAACGAGAATTTACTAAGAACAAACGGTAAAAGAAAGAAGGGAAATCAGAAAGTGTGAATGAAAGAATGAAAGAAAAATAAATTAATAAGAGGCCAAAGAAAGAAAGAAAGAAAGAAAAAATGTGATTAATGAGAGAAGAAAGAAAGAAAGAAAGAAAGAAAGAAAGAAAAGGATTAATGAGAGAAGAAAGAAAGAAAGAAAGAAAGAAAGAAAGAAAAGGATTAATGAGAGAAGAAAGAAAGAAAGAAAGAAAGAAAGAAAGAAAAGAATTAATGAAAGAAAGAAAGAAAGAAAGAAGCATTAATAAGAAAAATTGAAGCAAAAACGAATGAGAATTTACTAAGAACGAACAGTAAAAGAAAGAAGGGAAATCAGAAAGTGTGAATGAAAGAATGAAAGAAAAATAAATTAATAAGAGGCCAAAGAAAGAAAGAAAGAAAGAAAGAAAGAAAGAAAGAAAGAAAGAAAGAAAGAAAAAGTTAATAAGTGAGATGTGAAAGACAAAAAAAAAAACAGGAAAGAAACGCATTACGTGCGAAAACGAGAATAAAAATGAATTCCTTCATAAATAAATGAAACAAGATGTTTAAATTTGATCCGGCCGGGTAGAAGCGAAAGATTCGCGTGGGGGTGGGGGGATGAAGCGGTTCCTTGGAACTAGTGCCTGGGCAACGGGTTTGAAGAATGAGATGTAATCGATGGGAGCTGAAATTTATTCACAGTTTTCGATCGCCGAGGGCCGCACATTGTGTTGCTGAGTCATGCATCCACACACACACACACACACACACACACACACACACACACACACACACACACACACACACCCGCCCGCCTGCTCTTCCGAGATAAGCAATCCAGATCGGAATAGCAAAGCACAAAGTCTAAACAGACTAAAAAAACGTCATCAACGGCGAAGAAACAGGAATGATCATGGACGCGAGTCAGCATTGACTATATTTTTTTCTGATTTTTATTACTGTTGCATTATTTTCCGTTTCTAATGACAAACAAGGAAATCGTTGCTCTCCAGCAAGCATGGCAATTAAAAATGTTGTCGCTATTTACAAGACCAAAACATTAACCGGAAAACTTGAGTCAAGCCCTTAAATAGCTTCGTCATATCGAAATTTTCATATGGATGTCATGAATGGCACATATTCATTCAGAAATATCTAAAATATCAACTGTATCTAACAGCTTCCTAATATCAATGGCGCAAAAATGGCTTTGAGCGATCAAAACCTGAGAGACTTGGCAAGGATTGTCCCACTCCAAACATTGTGATTTGGGGCTACAGAATCACAAAGAATTGTACCAGATAATAAAATCCACATCACTTGAGGACTTTCAAAAGCAACAACCGCTAAAATTGATATCACGTGTAACTCAAAGAAAATAATTGCATAATCAATATGTTGACGTTCCACACAACTTCAAACAAAAGGTTAGGAAGGAAACCACCATCAATATTGGAAAGACCAATAACAGCTACTGGATTTGAGAAGAAAAAATAATTACATAATCAATATGTTGATATTCCACACTACTTCAAACAAAAGGTTAGGAAGGAAACCCCAATCAATACGATAACAGCTACTGGACTTGAGGATCCTGAAAAATTGTTTTAAGAGAAAGACTTCATAAATTTCAAACGGGAGCAGCGCTGGCTGCTCGATCAATGAATGCTGAATGTTTCCTTATTAGGAAACGGCTAATACTATCATTAGCAATCTCAGAATCATGTTAGTAGTTCAACGAACAAGGATTGAGCTCACTACACTTGTGAACTTGTTTGCAATATTGCTTTTTTTACCTAACGTTGCCGGTAGATGCCAAAAAGAAAAGCAATTTTACATAATTTGGTACAAGGCCATTGAAATTGGATTCCAATAGAAATTCGAACACTCAACTTGCTCAAATGACTTGGTCTATGACCTTAATTATCGTTCCCTGGTCAACAACTCCTTTTACATACGGAGGATTTGTTTAATCAAATTTCCCCATGGCTTCACAGTGGGTCTGAATATATTTGTATAAATAGAAAATATACAAAGTAATTTGGAAATTTTCTATTTTGACATGTTTCGCCAATGAGCAGGCATCATCAGAAAAATGAAGAATTTTTTTTTACACTGGAAAATCTACATTAACCAAACAAAAAGTAATTCATGTTCAGCGTCTGTGTTGTAGAGTAGTTTTCACAGTATAGGCTTATTTCACTAAGTCGTCCTAAATTAGGTTCGACGTACAAAACGTTAGGAACTTGAAATAAGAGTTAATGACGCAGCAATCTAGTTGTGATGGTTGATACTTCAATGTCCGACATTGACTGACTCACTCAACACCACTGAACCCCACTGGCGACCGCTACTACTACTACTACTACTTATTATGTGTGGGAGAGTCTATTAATAATAGAATAGGTACGTTCAGGTATGACAGTCTGAATGCTGCATTTTTACACTAGATGTAGCGTTATAGAAATCAGATTTTCATTTATTTCAGTTCAAATTAAACAACACATTCCATGCACTTGCGTTTCATCAAAAACTTCGTGAAGACAATTTTGATTTGGAAAAAGTGTTATTAAAAGTGAATATAATTTACTCAACTGATCAATTAGTCCCCTACAATTAATATATGACCAGACTATTTCTTTTTATCTCTCCCTCTTCTTACTAAATTAGTACTTAAAGATTGTGGGATACGTAGTACTTAAAATTAATTACCGTATTTGCCGGACGCAGATTTTTTTTTTCCAAAAAAATACTCTGCGTAACATGAAATGGAAAGACTATATTGAATCCATTGCTAGGTCAGCTGCTAAGAAAGTCGGTTCACTCTGTCGTGCGAGACAATTTTTCTCTTCTGAATCTATCTTGCATATCTATAAGTCTAATATTCGTCCATGCTTAGAATATGGCTGCGACATATGGCCTGGTGTCCCCTGCTATTTACCTTGACCCCTTCGATAAGATCCAAAGAAGAATCAGCAATATTATTAGTCCTGATCTGGCGGTTCGGCTTCAGTCATTTTTCCACCGCCGTAATGTTGCCTCTCTGTGTCTTTTCTATAAATACTTTCATGGTAATTGTTCAGATGAGCTCTTCGCTATGGTACCCAATGTTTTTTTGTTTTTTTTTATTTAAGTGTAGTACTAGGTTAGCCTCGAGATCTCATCAATTTACAGTTGAGATGGCTAGATGTAGCCGTAAGTTCTATGCTAACACTTTCTTCTTTCGCACTTCTCGCTTGTGGAACTCCCTTCCGGCTCTATGCTTTCCAGCTTACTTTAATCTGAAAAAAATTAAATGCAATGTCATATCGCTATCTACTGTCCTCCTGATTGATCTTATCTATTTCCGCTCATTATTAATGTTTCTATTCCTAATTGTTATGAAGGTCAGTATCGGCTCTCGAATATTAGAAAAATAATGAATCTTGATGTGCGGTAGGAGACGGGCGAAATACATATAAACAGGCGCTTAGGCGATGTAAAAAAAAACAGAAGCCGGTAGAAGGCAGGAGAAGCCAGAAGAATCCGCGTGACCTGCTGCTGAGAGAATTCCCGACCTTGTTTTGTTTGTTTGTTTTTTGTTTGTTTTAAATCCGCTTCAAGTTTTAAAAGAAAAAGACAAGGTGTCACAATAGAGATTTTATCAGGAAGTGTTAATTTTGTTGTATCAAGAACTATATAAACCAATTGAAAATTAACCCGGTGACCTTCTTCGATATTTTGTTGTCATTTTTATTTTCGCCAGCGGAAACATTCTTTGTCCTTTTGTAGCACGGTTTCGCCACGGTTCGACCCAGCGTTCGAGTACAGACGAAATTCGATCTTCACTGCTCTGTGATCAAGGAACACAATGTAGGGCAGAAACAGATGATAGAACATGAAATGGTTGTGATTTTTGCATTTGCTTTTCCATGCCAAAATCTCAGTGCGTCTAGTGCATGGCTGCGACCAATAAGCCGGCAAAAATGGTAATTAAAATAAAATCAAAAAAATAAGTTTGTCTTCTTAATTCTTAGAACTTCTTTCTTAATTCTTGTTTTTTGTCTGTCCATAACAGTGTTTTTTGGTTGTTGTTCTCTCTGTGTGTGTGTGTGTGTAATCCCTTACGTCTTAGTGGTTTTATTGCCTTGCTTCCAGTGAAATGATTAAAAAAATTGTTGAAAGTAGTTAAAATCTAATTTCTATAACGATTCAATTAAAGTGAAAATCATACGTTCAGATACTTAATCTTAAATCATGTCTTATCTCATATCGTTTTTTCTTGTGAAATAAATTTCTTTTTCTAATGAAGACGATCAATGTCAAAGATAGAGATTTTCCAAACTGCCTTATATATTAACCATTTTCCTGTACAATTAATTTTCAAATAGATTGGGTAGGTGGAATTTTGGGGTTTTTTTTCTGTCTGAATTTCTGGTATGAGGAGGTAGCCTTATTTACATTATTTACTTTCAGACTAATGTCCACATCTTTGTTATTATTATCACAACGTTTCAACCGTTATGCTCTCTCCTTCTTCAGGTATCTGTAACCTCCGAACTCGACCATTTTAATCTACCGTGGTAACTTGTTCTCGTTCAACTGCCCATGTATAGAGATATCTCGTGTAGTTCTTATTTTTACTACTGCACAGTCATTGCTCATTCTTTTCCGGCAAAGTCTGAGCCTGTACTACACGAACCAAGGGATGAACTCACAATTACTATTCCACCAAATTCATAAACGAAAGCTTTAATCCCGACAGACGCTTGACTAAAACCTGAGGGTCCAACAACCGAAACGTGACGAAAACACAAAACTCTACAGGACATTAGTCCTAATTTTTCTGTAATGAAACACTTAATCCTACGATGCTAATTTTCTGAATATCTAATAAAAAGTGTGGTTGGAATAAAGATGTCCGGGGTGATTTTTTTCTTTAAAATAGAATAATCGTCATGGCCCGTGTAATTTGAAATTCAAAGGTATGCATATTTGTGTGTAACGTGCGGACAACATCACGGTAAACGACACAAAAATGCTAGTAAAATATTTATGGAAAAGACAGAGGGAAGCCACATCATGGCTGTGGAAAAGTGACTGAAGTTGAGATGCCAGGTCAGGTTTCGTTTTGTAGCATCTAATCATGTTAGCCCAAATTTTCACTAGTACAACCATTCCTGTTTTCAGTTTCCGTGTCTCCTATTGTTATGGTCCAATATCCTCACACCACATGTATGGTCCAAGGTTAGAACCAAGGAAGAACAACACGAACACAAGACTAGAATAACAAAGATATATTACAACAGAAATATAGTACAAGAAGTTGAAGGTGTTAGTAATGACTGTCCGTCTGGTTTAGAATGAACTAATATTGTCTCGACTCGTTACACCATTCATTCGGTATTTAGCCCCCCCCCACGAGGGTTGCATGTGGCACAAGGCCGAGTTTAACGTGGGTTTCCCGAGCCCGTAGGCTCGACCAAAAATATACCCTTTGAACACGCCTAGACGGGTTCAGGGCCTGTCTACCTTCCCGGGCGAAACCCTGCCCTTCCGACCGACTTTGCCTTTCCCAACTCCCATCGATAGCGGAAATAATCGATTTTTTCATGCTTCTACGCCAGTTTTCATATAGTTTCCGGACATTTTGTACTGGCCAGAGTGAGAGCCAATAGCTGGCTGCCACGAATAGACAGGAAGATTCTATTGGCCAGCGTCAGAGCTAACAGCTGACTGACACGAATGTTAACTAGCATGAAAAAAAATCGATAGCTGCATTCGTTACAAGTGGAAAAAATTTAAATCTACATGGCACTTTACTCCAATTGGCTCATTCGCTTGCTTAAACTCAACGTTGATTCTGATTCCGCAGAACTGGGTTGGGTGTGAAAAAGTATTTGTTGTTAACATTCTTTTTTCATTCGGTTTTTCCAGTTACGAGTCCTTTTTTAAAGCTGATCGTTTTGTGTTCATTTTGTTTAGTCCTTTTTTCGTAACAGATTTAATGTTTAGTATAGAGCTTAGAAAAAATTCGCAGTGTGAGATAGGCAAGAAGTAAGGCACGTAGCAACATCAGCACGGAAAAGGGCACTCCTTTAAAGGCAAGGAAGGGTAAAAATATTTTAAGTCATGTGATAGCGATTGCTGTATGAGTCGTACGATTTATGAATCAAGCACGGGCAACGCCGTGCCATGCTGCTAGTATTTAATAGTTCCTTTATTATTTTGTTCTAAATTGACAATACAGTAACACAGTATATATTGGGTTAATAGAGTTAATCTCGAAGGCCTTCTTTATAGAAACTGTAAAGGAAAATACTATAAAATTTAATTAAAATTAAATTCAAACAATACGCCAAAATTCCAGGCCCTTTCCTGACCTTTGGCCTACGCTATATAAGAAAACTAATCGTTTAATAAAAATTGAAGACTATTCCGGTTGAGAAAATATGGTAAGGGATATTTAAGGGAGAAATTGTCCATGTTCTTTGCAATAATTCATACATCTAAACATTAAATTTCATTGCAATAACTCAGTTATTATTTAGTTTTTTTTTAATTATCAATGTATCTCATACGTGTGAAACACGGCAAGTTACACATTAGATTAGCTATAATAAAAATAATATATTTTCTTTCCTTGACGACTCTTCGCCCATCGTTTGAAACGTTAAAGTGTTAATGAAACAAAAAGAAAAAAAATAGAATTTTTATTTTTATTTTATTTATTTATTTTGCATAAGATGATGGGTTTTGAAACCTGAAGCGAGGAAGGCAAAAATTACAATTCTCTGCGATTGTGACCACACTGCATGCTGGGATCTATCACTCTTGGCAACAGCGTATCAAATGTTGACAAGTCATTGAGATTTTTCAAAAACAAAAAACATCGTCTGATATCATTTTCAATCTCGTAGTTGATTTTAGACGGGAAGAGTTTATTCCCAGCATCATGATACATTTTTTTTTTTTTTTTTTTTGGTGGAGGGTGCTTTTCTGGTTTTTGTATTTTTTCTCTGTGAATTTTTTAGTATTTTCTTTGATGTTGTCTAGAACTTGCTTTTTTTTTATTTAATGAAGCTGTCATTTATTAAGAAGTAAAAATAAAATACCAAATAAACTTTTTCAAGTGGGAATTAAATAATTGAATATTTATGCGTCTTTTTAACAATAATTATAAATAATAAATTACTTTTCATGCGATTTTTTTTTCAAATTCTGTTGGGAAAACATTAAAAATTGGAACAGGAAGCAATAAAAAAAAATAAGAAAAAATTGAAGACAAAGAAAAATGTAAGGATATTTTGTTCGAAAAGAAAGGAATAGACTAAGAAAAAACAGTGAGAAATGCAATAAAAATGAGAGGAAAAAAATGTCTCAAAGAAAGAAAGAAAGAAAGAAAACACTGAAGTAGAAGAAAGGAGGAATAAAAAAGAAAGAAAGAAAAACGTTAAAGAAATAAGATTTTCTTCTTTCTTTCTTTTTTCTTCCTTTTTTTCCTTCGACCTCAAGAAGAAAGAAAAGAAACAAAGAAAGAAGAAAAGAAACAAAGAAAGAAGAAAAGAAGAAATAAAGTAAAAGAAAGATGATGAGGGAGCAAAAACATTGAAAAATAAGAATAAAACAACAAGGGAAAATGAAAGAGAAGGGAAACATACGAAAAACGTTGAGGAAAGAAGAAATAAGAAAAAGTCAAGAGAAAAAAGAAATGAAAGTTAAGAACAACAGTATAATAATAATAATAATAATAATAATAATAATAATAATAATAATAATAATAAAAAGAACTTGCCACCTAATTGATGACTTGCCCATACAATTCAAATGTTTCTAAAGAAGAATTTCAAAAACTGTCAAATTATAATGACCTGCAATTTGAAGTAACAAAAATGTGAAAACTTAAAACTACGATTATCTCTGCTGTGATAAGCGCATTCGGTATGATAAAGATGCGAGTAAAAACCATGCGAGTAAAATTCCCGGACACATCAACATCTCAAATCTACAAAACATAACTCTGTACGAAACTGTACATATCATCCCCAAAAATCTCTCCATCTAAATAAAACGTCCCAAATGTGAATCGATAACTATCCTATACAAAGCCCTTTTTACACATAGACCCCGGAGAGAACTTGGTAATTAGTTACTTAAAATTACCCTCTGGCAGGATGATACCACAGGTAGTAATAATAATAATAATAATAATAATGGTAATAATAATAAAAATAAATTTGAGAAGACATGCCACCACGAGACAAGCATTTGATATCTCATATAAACATCCAAGAACATGAAAATAATATGGTCCATGAAATAAAATCGTAACTAAAGAAAACGAAACCTCTCCAATTGTAGAAATTGCCGTTCTAACAAAACATAACGTGAAACTAAAAGAGTGAAAAGCTGAATAAATATCCCGACCTTAACCAAAAAAAGAAAAAAATAAGAGGGCGAGAACTCTGAACAGCATGAACTTATTTTTTCAAAAATAGTGAAAAAAAAATCATAGACGTCCTTATTCAAACGGACATATTATTAAAAACATTAAAAATACTACAGTGAATGTTGAATTTTTAAACATACTTATAGTTACTTCATTTGCAAAATAAATTACCAGATACTTAAGAGATCTGGCTCTCCACAGCTTCTTTTTCTATAAAATTTGTCATTGAGTTCACCTTTAAAACTAGTAAGCTCATATCGCCTTGTCATTTAAGCCATAGCTGGAGAGAGGCGGGAATTTGAACTTGGCCTACAAATTACCATTTTCTGCGTCGCTAGCTGTTATGCCACCTTCACATCCGGAAGGAATACTTACAGAGAACAAAATTAAAGTTTTTCGCTTATAAAAAAGAAATGAAAAAAGGACATAAAACGTGTGCAACAAGACACAAACAGTTAAACACTGGGAACTGGTCAAACGATTTGGCTTCGATTATGTTATTGGCAGTTGTTTCAATATCGAAGATGAGATTGAAGGTTAGGTCATTTTTTTTTTTGTTTGTTTCAAAAAGTCATGGCTAGTGGGGCTGATACAAGACCGGCGCAGTTTGTTTTTTTTTTTTCTTTTTCTCAGCTAGTTTTCTTTTTCCTCCTAGCTGGCCTGGCGGCTTGCACAAATAGTATCCGAACAAGACAGAGGCTGTTGTAGAAAATTAAAAAAATATATTCTTGTAGTATTAAATAGCACAACGCATATAGTCTGTATAGGCTACTTTTAGTGTACCCGGTAGGGAAATTTTGCCGACTACTTGTCAGTGACGGAGAGAGTGACGTAAGAAAAATTCCCCTATCATAGAATCGCCTACATATGCCTTATGCGGCAAAGATTCTCACTGAAGAATTTGGGATAAAGAAACTCCTTTTTTAACAGAAAATCGCGCTAATTGCCGATTCGTCAATTCACAGGCCAATGAAAAGGCACTGCTATATTCTTCCTTGTTTTTTATCTTTTTTTACGGGGCTTATAACCGTCAACTGATTCTATCAAATATATTGTATTTCAGAAATACGATATATTTCCAACAACCTGTGTGGATGTTTTTTTAGTTAATAAATCCTTTTTTTTTTCTTAATGTTTACCCCAAAATTATTCTTCTCCATTTTATCCACACAATATTACACTGACACCCCCACCCCCACAATATACAAACAACAAAATAGGATTTAAAAGCAAGATAAAAAAGGATTTACCAGATCTTGGATAGAGTTGAGCCAGAAGATTATAAGATTATAGTATGAAGATAGAAGAAAGTCAAAAATTGAAAAAATATCAAGACATTTATAGGGAGCTGGAAGAAAGTATAGAACATGAGAGAGCAGTACATATTATATTTTGGCGCACTTCGAAAAGCGCCAAACTCTCTAGAATCGAAATTAGATAAATAAAGTTTAGAGGAAGAATTGAAAATGTCAAGACGACAACTGAGCTCGAGGTCTGCCAGGATACTGGGGAAGGTTCTGGAGATGTGTGGAAAATCTATGTTATTCAATCTCTAGTAATAACTACCAAACATGTGAACATGCAAAATGCATGAAATAATAATTATAATAATTCTCCCAATACTACACCACACATGGTTGTCATGTCTTCTGGTTAAGAAATTGACTGGAGATGTTAACAGGTACACGTTTTGCCTTGGTCATTTAAGATGCACTAAATCATCCAGTAATAATAATAATAATAATAATAATAATAATAATAATAACCGCAAACAAAAAAGTGCCTCCTTATTGGTATGGCGGTCCCTGCAGACTGTAATGTATCTTTGAAGATCTTCAAAAGCTATCAAAGTACAAGGACCTTGAAATTGAAATCTCAAAAATGTGGCACATGGGAACATCAACAATCCCTATTGAAGTTGGAATCCTCGGATTGGTTGGAAAAAAATTCCAGTAGACTCGTTGAAAGGATTCCTGGAAGCCCATGCCTTGAAGAAATACAAAAAATTGTTCTCACGAGTACTGTCCACGCCTTATGACGGGATCTATATAATATATATATATATATATATATATATATGTGTGTGTGTGTGTGTGTGTGTGTGTGTGTGTTTTAATTGGTCGGTGGGAAATGTCATGATGCCATTTCTAACCTTAGGTCTCTGGGCGGGACCCGGAAAGGAAATAAAATAATAATAATAATGTAGAAAAGAAGGAATATTGAATTTCCAACACAAATGAAAACTCATAGGATATAATATTACTTAATAATTTAAAATCTGTCATAATTTATAATAATTCGCATGTCGTTTCCCGCTAGTGGAAAACAAAATAAAAACGCACACACTTTCTTAAAAAAAACTCGGATTCGTTACTAATTGACAAGCATCTTGCTGCCTGTATGTCTGGCAACGAAAAATCACTTACAGTTTCTCTCAAAATTCATAGTTTTTTTTTTCTCAGAAATGACACTTTTTCCTTCATTAATTGTTGCTTCTTATTTTTTTCCTTTTCTTTCTTTTCGAGAATGATTCGAAACGTAAATACGAAGAAAGAAAATAAAGAAACAATCCTGAAGTGGCGTATTGATTGCAATTGCTCGTTCATCCATTTTCTAGTTGGTGGCTCAGAATCTAGTTACATGAGAACGATCCTGGTTCGATCTCTTCTATAAAACGTAATCAATAAAAACAGACAGCCGAGAATCTTCGCTTTGCAAAGCTTCGGTCAGGAGTATGACGATAAACCATATCCGGCAACAAGGCCTCTGATTAGAACATTTTAACGGGCGTAGAACTACCTCTTAATTGCTGTTGTTCCCAGGTCCACTCTGACCCGGGGTGGTAGCACCTGTTAGGGTCCTAGCTACGGGCAAATAGTGAACCCACAAATTGGGGTCAAAAGATTATAAAAGTATAAAAATACATTTCTCTACTAAGAATACCAGCAATAGATTTCCATATTAAAAAAACA
This sequence comes from Acanthosepion pharaonis, assembly GCA_903632075.3. Taxonomy (NCBI): domain Eukaryota; kingdom Metazoa; phylum Mollusca; class Cephalopoda; order Sepiida; family Sepiidae; genus Acanthosepion; species Acanthosepion pharaonis. The sequence continues at coordinate 1,168,354 of CAHIKZ030001111.1, forward strand.
TTTCTAGCAATATTGGAAAAGGAAGAGAAAAATTACCAGCAATATATTTTTGAAAAAAATTATGAAAGCTGCCATAAAAATTAAATTTCGGCATTAAATGAACCATAAGGGGTTGATATGTCGTTAAACAAACCAAACGAGAAGTAAAGTGTGGCACATTTGATTCCTATTGAATAAAACATATTACAGACTTAATGAAAGTGTAAGAATGGCTGGTGAGATAGTCCAGTAGGCCATTACTGGGTGTCCTATTTGTGACCGTGTGCCAGACTTAGCTAAGCTTAGTATAAAATTTATGAAGAACTGGAGTCACTCAAAAACACTGGTAGGAACTCAACATATGATTAAGCAAGCTGCAATTGATTTTTTTTTATTATTTTTATATATATATATATATATATATATATATATATATTCACCTCAAGCAAGGCGATAATGTCGTTAAGATGCAAGGTTACCGGGACTGAAGGAGAAGACTTTAGTGAGGATAAGTGAGAAAAAAAGACAATAAATGAACAGGATTCAGGAGGACAGAAAATGGCGATTGACGTTGCATTTAAATTTATGAACACTATAGGTGGCAAGGAAGCGAAAAATTGATAGTTCCTCACACAGTTTTAATATTTCGGGGTTGTTTCGAACCATTCTCAGAACATTAACTGATATTGTTATTATTATTATTATTAGTAGTAGTAGTAGTATTTTCTGTCTGCATTTCTCAGATGATGAGTTATCTCTAAATGCGGACTATTTTTCTCATCTTTGTTGTTATTATCAAAACATTTCGGTCGCTGGGCTCTCCTGTCATATTCAGGAGCTTCTCGATCCAGGTAATTTAAAATTGAACCCTTTATTTAATGTACAGCGCTAGATTGACCAGTCACAGTAGCCTAGTGGGTTAAAGCGTTGGTTCGTGAATTTGACAGAAAAAGAGGTGAAAGCAAATCTTCAACAGCAACAAAGAAAAAAAATAAAGACTCAGTGAGTGGAGTCAAGCGTGACAAGTAGCAGCAGGAGTACTCGTCAGCAGGCAGGTTATGCTTAAGACTCCAAGTTCTCCACTCAAAAATGAGACAAGATCTTAGCGCATTAAAGCGTTCGTTCGTGAGTTAAGTGATATAGTAATCACTGCACAGGGCAATGTGTACTTGGACTCAGTGAAAACGGGGAGAGCAATAACTCAGTCAGTCAATTATGTGCCATGCGTAGGTTGCCATTTCTTTCTACGGTAGACCAGTTGCTATCCAAGGCTATAGAACCCGGTCTGCTATTTACCCATAGCTGGGGGAGGGAGAAAAGGATTCATACTTTTCCCAAGATTATTAGCACGTGAGTGAGTGTAATGTATTTTGAACTCAGCTCTCCGATTTCTCAATACAAGCCGCTATCCATTACTCCACCGTGCAGTAAAGTGAAAACCAAATGTGTAACCGCTCTCTAGTAACTGCATCTAGCTATTTCAGCAGTAAAACTCAGTCAGTTATGTGCCACGCTTGATACACGCTTAGGCGACCAAATATCTTTCGATACATGACTGACGAGGCAGATTTTTGCCCGCGGTTGGTTGCTATTTCTTTCATCAGTTTTCATCAAAGGCTATAGAACTCGGTATTTACCCATAGCTGGGGGGGAGAAGAAGAGGATTCA